>VZSR01002395.1:2159379-2235744 GCA_013398615.1 Brachypodius melanocephalos | reverse complement strand
CCCACCCCTCAAACCACCCCAAGCCCCTCTAATTAGTGTGAGAAATGACGACAAAACAACTCCGAGTGTCTCCAGTGACAGGTGCACAAATAACAAGGCTGATGAAAGATTTTGCAATTAAGATTGTGCTATGAAGATTAATGGGATATTTTCATAAACTGATGTAAGATTGCCTATAACCCAGTTGCCTCCATGTAACTCCATCTCCTTCTCACCAGTCCTTCTGTATCTCTTATTTCTCAGATTCCCTTCACCCCTGCTCTCCAGGTTGCTGGGGGTTTTCATCCCCAGCACTTTTTTTTCCAGGTGTTCCAGATTTCCCTGGCATTTCCCTTCTCTTGCTTTGGCTGTTCTTGTCTGAATCTTGGGTTTCTGCTCCATTTAAACTTCCTGGCTGGGGTGGAAGTGGGGCTGTCCCCATGGGCTGTCCATGTGATGTTCCTCCACCACGGGCTGTGTCCGCTTCCAGCGGATCACTGGAAGGTATTTTCCAGGTTTGTTAAGGATCCAGCTGCAAAGCACACATCTGGCTCTAAAGCCACGTGTGTCCATGGTTTTCCAAGGCCCACAGGTCACATTGCCTGTGCTGCTTCCCAGCAATGTCTCCCTTGAGCGTGCCAGCGATTCTATTAGCCCAGATTAAATTGGTACAACCACTGCTTGATAGGAAACATTAAACTGGCAGGGAAGGAAGCTGGGAGCTGGACCAGACACCCTTTCAAAGATGGGGGGATTTCAAAGAGAGGGATTTGTGTCTCTCACCCAAAACCTGCTCTTTTCCCAAAAAAACATCTGCCTGTTGCTGGCATGGCTGTGACTCCGTTACTCCTAATTCCCTCTTATTATCCTTGATATCTCCAAGGCACGGAGAATTTACATTTTTTAATCTAGTGAAAGCAATGACTGGACACACAGCCTCCAGTCCTGCTTATCTCCCTCTCAGCTGCTGCCATACACCAGGTTTGATGTCCAGCTCTCCATCCTGTCTGTGCTTACTGGCTGCCCCTCCTCCCTGCCCTTGACTTTCCTTCCTGACCTTACCCTCAGCCCTCCCAGTGACTTTTAGCTGTGATTTTGCTGCGAGACCTCAGAGGGATTTGTTAGCACAGGGGTTCAGAGACTCTGGGCTGGATGGAGGGGTCATTAGTGGTGCCTGGCTGGAGGGGGTTCTTTCTTGCTGCTTGCTTTTTCCCCCTTTTTTTTTTTTTTTTCACATTGCCCACGTAAATGATGTGTTAGAAGAGACACCTGCCCAAACCTGCAGCCCTGCTCCCCTCAGGGCTCTCTCACCAGCCAAAGCTACCCAGGATTTTCAGAGCTAGGGATGAATTCTCCAATGCACAGGGATTTTGATGTAGTTATGGCTGGGGCCCCCAAACCAGTACAAAACCACTTCCACACTTGTTAACTCTGCTGGGGAAGGGTGTAAATAAGGCCTCAGGGAAATGTTGTTTGCCTCCTGATTCTGGGGCTCTCCTCTGTGTTTCCCCATGCCTCTAGCCCTAACAAAGGGGCTGTAAATTATTGTTTCCCACCATTTGTGAGCAGTCTTTAATTGAGAGCTAGCACAGGACCAGTGGCTTGTCTCAGACACTTCTCTGTACAGAGGGATGCTGTGCACTCCAAATTCTGACATCTTTTCTATAAGATCCTTGAAAAAAAAAAACTGGTGCAGCAAAAATGCAGGAGGATTCATGTCTCCTAAGAAAGAGGCATTAATTGGTGGTGACAGAAATGTAGTTTTTCCTGAGAATGGTATGTGCCTGACAGTATTCCACTCACCAAAGCAAACAAGCAGAAATTAGGGCTTTCTGTCTCTTGTCCATGAGCCTTTTTGACTTGATATCTCCTTGTCTCTCCTCCTTTTAATTGCTCAGCTGTTGTCCTATTAGTGTCAACGCTTGGCGGGCGCAGGGGTTAGAGCTGAGATGCTCTGGCTGGTGCTCTGCGAGGTGTCAGCCTGGATAAATGCACTGCTTCTTTCTGTGCTCTCAAACCCCCTTTCCTGCTCCCTCCTTACCTTTCAGATGCTGGAAAAAGCCAGGGAATGTCAGTGCAGGCTGTAGGTGTAGCCTTCCCTCCCAGGCCCTTGGCTTGCTGGTACTGGCAGCTCTGCTCCGTGACTCTTGGCTGGGTCAACTCCAGAGCTGAGATGACGCTGGAAACCAGCGTCAGGTTTCTGCAGTGAGGTGATACTTCTTGGTTTGGGATTATCAGGACCTTGCAGACATTCAAAAATGCCTGGAAAGCTCTCCTGGTAGAGGTGCTGCTGTGGTCCTGCCTCGCTGGATGGGCAGATCTGCCAGCCTGATCTCTGGGTCTCGTGCTTTCGCCTGGTGTCTGTGTGGTGGTCCCAGGTGCCTGGCAGTGAGCTGGCTGGCTCTGTGCTTTTCATTCCCTCTTCCTGTCCTGGTGACTGCACCGATGCTCAATTCCAGCAAATTAATCTTTTGGGGCAAGTCTTCACCTTATTAGCTTCTTGTCCTGGCTGCTAACACCTCCCAGGATGCTGATGCTTCCCAGTGATCCAGAGCTGCCTTTTGGTGGAGGTGGGGATGTAGGGCAAGGATTGGGAGGCATCAGAGGGCAGATGTACTTCCCAGGGCGAGCAGTTTCCCCTGCTGCCGCAGTCTGCTGGGATGTGCTGCACACGAGATTGTCCTTGGAAAACTCTTCTTGCCAAAAGCAGCACAAAAACACTTTCTTGCTTCCTGGAAGAAGCACAGACAGTGCCAAACCCAGCCTGCCAAGGAGCAAGGCCCATTGCCCTGCTGGCCTGTGGTTCTGCTGTGACCTCGGTGGCTGCCTCCCTCCCTCTTTGCCCAGGGGAGCTCAGAGCAGTGCCTGGCTGACTCTCTCTGCTCTGTTGGGAGCTGGGGACAATCCCAATGGATGTGCCCTGACCCAAATGACCCCTGCAGTTAGTGCCAAGCAGGTCTGAGCAGAGACTGTAGCTCAGAGCAGTGAGATGTGTTGAGGTGCAGCAGCAGAGCTTCAGGGACCCCTTTGCTCATCCCACAGCCTGGATGAGCCAGAGGTGCCAAGGAATAAGCAGGATGCAGCTCTGCCTTGAGAGATGCTTTGAAACAAGCAAAGACGTGGGCGGGAAGGGAATTTGTGTTGCAGGGCAGATTTAATGCCTGGTATTTTATAACCTGAGTGCCTTTTACCGACATGGTTTTACCATCTCCTCCCATCTTAATAGCTATTTTATAAATATTATTATGAAGAAGTCTTGGTGGTAATGCTAAAGGGAAGCTGGGCTTTGTTTTATCTGAATAGCTCTCACTTCCAGCTTGGGATAAGGGCTGTAACACTGCAGAATGAAGCTGGGCTGGAACAAAAGGAAATCTATTCATTAACTTAAATCGTAGTAATTTTAGCATGACCCAAGAGGAGCCTGGTGAATCTAACCCTCTATTTTCCCACATCCTTCCTAGCAAGTGCCTTTCTTTCTCACTGAGGTTTGAGAGCTGACTCGCTTCCAGACTGGAGTGAAATCTGGGGTGGATATTTTTTTTTCTGTAAGATTACAGTCAATGCTGTTTCGACAATTACAGTGGAAAGAGAAATAATTGCCATTGTTGATATTAATGCATGAAAGCTGAACTTAAGTTGTCCACTTACCAACTTCATAGTTGCTGGATTTAGTTTTCTTTTTGTTGTTATGCACAGACATGGATTTCTGTAAATGGTGCTGCTCACCTAGAGGGTAGGAATCACAGCTGAGACATTGATTGCTGTGATCCCTTATCATGTTAGTGACTCTTTCCTAGGGCTGTACCTCTGCTTTTTTTAGGACTTGATAATTTGTGGTGGGGGTGAGAGGTCAAACCAAGACCTAAGGGAAGAAAAGTGTAGGTGTCTGTTTGGGGCAGCCCAAAAGGGTCCTGCTGGTGCCAAGGCAGGTGAGGAGACCTGCTCCCTGGCCTCCTGCAGTGTGATCAGGGTTGCAAAGAGACCTGGACCTTTCCATGGGCCAAAGCCAGAGCTCAACTTCCCTTGGCAAGCTTTTATTGTTGGATGCTGGTGTTATCTTTTTGATTTTTCGTTTCAGATTCAGCTACAGTTGTGAAAATGAGTGGACAGAGGAATAATCCAGAGTAAAAGGAGGGTGTTTCTGGGGGGCAGAGGGCTAAGAGGGCTGGGGATGCAGGAAGTCACAGGTACCTCTACTTTCTCTCAGTTCCCCAGCCTGCAAAATGGGGGCAAGGAGGTTGATAACTTACATAAGATCTACTGGCACGCAGCATTTTGCTAAAAGCTCCCAGAAAACCTTCTGGATGGCAAAGCACAATGGGAGCACAGACAGCCTCATCACTCAGACAGCAAACTCCTACATGTGAGAACGCGAGCCGGGCGTTTGACGTAGCTGCTACCCAAATGCCAGCAGGTGACGAGCAGATGGGGCTGCCGGGCGCTTGTCTGAGGTCTGCCTGAGCAGAAGGTGGAGGGGGAGTGGAGATCTCAGTGCTGGGGCTTTTTTTTTGCCTTTTTTTTTCTTTTCCTCAACCCCTTGTGTGTGTGTTGTCGAAAGCCGCCACGTGGTTCTCACCAAGGATGTAAAAATAGAAGCCGTTGGCTTGCGCGGGGCCGCTCGATCCGGGAGTTGGGATGTCATGCTCTCCTGGCTATTTATAGGTGGCAGGAAAACCTTGGGAGAAGGATGAGAGGAGCAAAATGTGGAAAACCGTTTCACATGGTGGTTTTGGGCCATGCTGGTGCCCACTGGGTGTTCTCCTAGTGGGTGCCTCCAGCAATCCTGCAAGGACCGACGCAGGGAGGAGAGTCCATCTTCAGAGGGGCTCTTCTCTCTGATCCATGGGTGTGACCTGCCTTGGGGACAAGGTGGATTTAACACACAGGGGAAGGGATGGGTGGATGGATGGATGGATGGATGGATGGATGGATGGATGGATGGATGGATGGATGGATGGATGGATTGAAGGAGCTGATGAAGAGCAGTGCAAAGGACAGAGTTTTGGGAGTGAGGATCTGCTGTTCTGGTGGGGGAACCAGCAGAGCAGTGCTATACCAGCTGCAGTCTGTAGTCCTTTCTCTTACAGCCTTTTTGCTGTACCCTTTGTGGTTCCAGCCATCTTGCACTGTGTAATTTCCCATACTTTTACTGTTCCTGAAATCCCTACTGTGTGCCCCAGTGCAGCCCTCAGCTTGGCAGGGAATTGGAAAAATTAATTGGGTATTAAAAGCCTTGGGATGCTGTGGTGGGCTGACCCTGGGTAGGTGCCAGACACCCACCAAAGCCTCTCTCTCACTCCCCTCTGTGACTGGATGGTGGAGAGAAAATACAACAAAGGGTTCAGGAGTTAAGGTCTGGGAGAGGTCACTCACCAAAAACCATCACAGGCAAAACAGACTCGAATTAGAGAGATATTCATTGGATTTGCTGCTAACAAAATCAGAGCAGGATAATGAGAAGTAAAAACAGAGACTAAAAACACCTTCCCCCCACTTTGTATGCTGAGCATGATGTCACAAGGTCTGGAACATCCCCTTGGTCACCTGGGGTCACTTGTCCTGGCTGTGTCTCTTCTCAGCCTCCCATGCACCCCCAGCCCGCTCACCATATAAATGGTGGCCACCTAAAAATCAGAAACAGCCTCAGCTCTGTGCCAGCCCTGCCCAGCCACAATGAAAACATCCCTGTGTTCAGCACAGATCCAAAACACAGCCTTGCACCAGCCAGGGTGAAACAAAAACTCCAGCCCAGCTGAAAGCAGCACAATGCTGAAAAATCTGGTTTGCACCACAGACCCCTCTTGCTGCTTCACCCTGCTCAGCTCTAATGCAGCAGAGACCAAAGCAAGAGGGTGAGCCTGAGAATCCAAACCCCCTCCTGCCTCCAAACGTGGAGAAACACCCTGTGCTTTCCTGGGGAGGCATGCCTGCCCATTAGGGCTGGGAACAAAACCCAGGATCCCCTTCGGACCTCCTGAAGTGATTGTCCCCCTCTGTCCCATTCCCTGTGACAGTTTGTGAGCCTTTAAGGATGAGATGCTCACAGGTCCCCAGCGCTGGCATTGATGTGGTGGGGACAGGGGCCACCACACCTGGTGGTGCCTGGGAATAGGAGGGAAACAATTACAGCTGAAGAGGTCGTACGGCATTGTAATCCCGAAAAGAAACATTATGATTCATCATTCCTGATGTAATGTCATCTGTTTAATAAAGCCGTAACTCACTCTGGGCTCATTTTTAATGGGGCTATTTAGGTAATGGCGTTGGGTTTTCTCTTTCCCAACCTCCCCCCACTCCCATACTAAGCAGGATTTGGGCTGAGCACTTGGAAAGAGCTATTGTAGCCAAAGACTTTTTTTTTTTTTTTTAATATTTACAATATCTTTCAGGCCATAGCTGAATGGGGTATTATTTATGTCAAACCACTACTTACCCTGAAATATGGGGAGAAAGAAAGCCAACAGCTGGATATGGTAATGAGTAAATAAACCATGTGTCTCTTTAATGATAGGGACATGAATTTGTGCCGCATGGGGAAACGGCCGGCGATAAGATGCCTTTGACTGGGGCTGACCACAGAGCAAGGGCACCCCAAAATTTATGTGGCTGGAGGGCTCCCTTGGCAGCTTGCTGGGAAGAGCAATGGTCTGATGGTCTGGGGTTGGCTTCCCTGCCTGTTCTCTGCGGGGGTGTTGTCCACATTGCAGCCACGGCAGCGTTTGCTACCTCCAGCCTGGTGATTCTTCCCACGAAAACCTGGATTTAGTTTTTGGGGATGTCTTGGAAACCCAGAGTTCTTAAAAATCCAGGAAGGTCATTTTAGGAAGAAGTGGTGGGAGGGGGAGTGGCTGTGATACCAGCCCAGAGGGAGAAAGCTGTAACTATTCTTGTGGTCTGGGGTTTTTTCAGGGTGTTTTTCTCTGTGTGTGTGTGGAGAGAAGCAGGTCTGGGGATGGACATTTCGAATACAGGTTTTTTGAGCACCCACAAATGACATCAGTTGTCTGTGTCCTCACTAGAGCAGGGTGGCAGGAGTCTTTCTGTCTCTGGGGATGTGCTACAAGGGCACAGCCAGGGAGTGGGTGATTGATGCAAACTGTTAAAGGAGAGGGGAGATGCCAAGGGGAATTGCCTGAGGGCAGCGTTGCAGTAGGTGTGACAACACCAAACTTCTTCATGCATTCAGTTTCCTGCACAAGGGGCAAAGAGTTGCTTTCTTTTTGTGGCAAACTGGGGTTTGTGTGAAATTTTGGTGTGGGGTAAAGCTTCTACTACTGATTATTCCAAAGCTGAGTTCCACACTCCTGGACATGTGCAAACTCGGTGGGAGCTCTCAAGGCCGAGCATCCCCCTGTGCTGTGTGGAGTGGAGATGTGGGGCACAAATTCCCTGTCTCACAGAGCTGATGCTCCACGGGGTGAACACTGAGCTGCAGCCAAGTGGGCCCTCTTGAAGTTTCTCTTGTTTCTCTTGAAGGCAGTTGTGTGCTTGGCTCTCTGTGCCCGTAAGAATAAAACCAGAACTGCCAAATTGGATGGATCGTTTCTCACATAGCAAACTCCTCCTGACAGTGGCCAAGAGCAGATGCTTTGGGGGTGTTAGGAGAGCTGGGCATTTATGGGCAGACCCTTCCCACTGTATCTACCTGGCTTTGACCTAGGGGCTGTCCCAAATTAAGGAGTCAGTTAATGTCAAAAAAGGCTTGACTTTCTGCATGGGAATTACATAACCTTTTGAATTTAATGTGCTCATTGTGTGTGCAGTTTATTGAAAAACCAAGACATCCCTGTCCTCTACCACAGTCCTCCTGAAAGGGAACCAGAGCTGTAACTGCTTAGAGCTCCTTTTAAGATGCTTTAACTTGGTGTGAAAGTGCCATTAAAAATATTGCACCCTGCCATCCATAGATTGCTTAGTTGGCAACCACACATAAAGGCCAGCAGGGTTTTATTTGAGGATGTGTTATTTTATCCATATCTTTTTGCCTAATTCAAAAGGTGAGGCCACTGGTTTTTGAGAAGCCAAAACTTAAAATAAAAATAATCTCAAGGCCTGTACAGCTTTTGTGGCTGGCTGCACTTTGTATTTTCCCCCAGACTTTCTGGATGGAAACTCCCTGTCATTTATCTACCTCTCCTGTTATCATACCAGGAGCAAGAAAGGAAACAAATAAGGAAACTTGGGGAAAAAAAACCCACCAAACCACAACAACAACAACAACAAAAATCCAACAAACCCATAAGCACCTTAAAATATCCCCCATTCAAAGCAGTTTCTACTTTAGTCCCATCCGGTGGTAATTTATGGCAGTGGAATTGGACGGATGTGGGAGCCAGCCCTCTGCTCTTTGGAGGAGCCAGGAAAGGTTGGGAAGGTGAGTCCTGTCGGGAGGAGAAGGGTGGTTTGTGTGCTCTGGGGTCACCAGGCTTCCTGCAGGTTCCTCCACTGTTCCTTTACAGGCTGGGTGTCCCATGGTGAGCTGCATCCTGTTTGGAGCATGGGATTTCAGCTCCATGGACCTGAAAGGAAGGGCAGTGGGTGTCACATAAAGGTGACATTGGGCTCTCTCCCAGCCTGAGGAGCTGAGCTGATATCTGGTGATGAAATGGTTAGTGAGGTATCATATGCTACAGCTTTGGGACAGGTCATGGGTTTAATATTCCTTTCTTCTGCTTCCTTCTTCGTGCAGGTCCTCACCTACAGAATGGGGGTGATGGTTTTCATCTGCCCTTTGAAGAGTTTTAGATCTGACATGTTCAAGGGCTGAGACTTTGGTAGGGGGATTATTGCCAATTTCCCTGCAGGCCTTCAAAACGTTCTTTGCTCTTGGTCTAACTCGGTGTAGCTTGGCCTGAACACCTGTGCTCATGTCAAACACCACCTCATTCCACCCACGGGTTTGCCTTGAGCTCCTTGGAGCAGAGGGCTGGTCTTCATTACTCCAGCCCTGTGTAAGCAGCTGCTAAGGCTGGACATCTTTGGTGCAGTAAGAGGAAATTGTTTCTGCCTGCCTTTCATGTCTGTGCTATCACTTGAGGAGCCCATGCTGCGAGCTACCAGGGCTGTGCTGACATGGCTGAGAGTGGGAACCGAAACCAGCATGTGTCTCCTAAAACAAATACCAAAAATCTCATCCCATGAATGCTGTCGAGAATGCGAAATTTGTGGGTAAATCATAATGTGGTTCATGGGGTCAGCAGAGAAGGATAAACCTGCCACTTACAGATGTTCCAGGCAATAAAAAGGGCCCGTAAAGAATAGCCCCTTGTTGCCAGGCAAAGCCACAAGCTCAGAATGGAGCCGTGCCTGGGGCCTCCCGCTTTCCTGGGAAGCAGGGAAGGGGTTAAGTGTGGAGCCGAGCACTCAGCTTGCTCTGTATTATGTCCAGGTGGCATGACGTGTGAACAGACGAAAGATAAAAATCACAGCGGATAAAATCACAGAGGAAATGGCTCTGTCTGAGCCCAGATCACGACGCCTTGCGCTGACCCCACAACCTGAGCTCCATCAGTCAAGTTGTCCTTCCCTTGACTTCTCACCCCATGCTCTGCTGCTGCTGCTACTCCATAAAAGAGGAGGGTGGTGGGAGGAGGGGAGAGGCGGCTCAGCCCGATGACTAAGAGGGTCCGAGGACACAGGTCAAGTTCTTTCTGCTGGAGTCTGGAAGGGAAAGCTGAGTGCTCTACCAGACCCTGCTATAAAATGATCTTCCCCATAAAAGGACTGAAAAGTAACTGGGAGGCGAGTGTGGTCCTGTCCTGCCTTGGCTGGGGATGGGGATGGGGGTGGTGGAGCAGAGCCAGGCTGTCCCAGAGCCACGGAGCAGTAGCAGTGTGGGCTTTGCTTGGGAAGGTGTCAGGTCTGTGGCTTGTCTGTCAGTGTGTCCCTTCCCACCCAGCTGCGTCAGCTCTGCTGACAGGAGGCCGGGGAAGAGAGCAAACCACCCTGGGTAAGGATGGCACTGCTGTGCCCTTGGTGCTTGGTCACCTTCGAGAAAGTGAGAAAGTCTTTGAGGGCTTGGATCAACTCTGTGGGCATCTCTGGGGGGAAGGAATCTCTTCAGTCTCCTTCATCAGAGACAGGTGGCATCGGTGACAGAAATAGTGTGCCACTGTCCCAGAGCCAGGCAGCCACAGCTGTGGGCACGGGCACTCTCCAAGCTTCGCTCTCAAAGGAGCCATGTTCGCCACAAGGGCCGGAGGATGCTGGAATTTGCTCCCTCTGTCTGATCCAAAAGTGCCTAGTTTTGAGGAAGGCCTTCTGGGCATGCTGCATAAGACATCTGTTTTACAGGGTGTTTAGGATGGGGCTCAACTCAGGCTTCCCAAAACGGGGAAAGGCTGGGAAGTGGTTCCCAGTAGTAGCTGGCTGAGTTCCCCTGTCCTAATTATCTTTTGCAGCCCTGGGATTTGAATGTGTTACCAATGACGCTGTGCTGGGGCAATAAGAAGTGGGAGGGAGTTTTTAGGTGATTAGACTGTAAATTTCTCTGTAGATTTAAAAAAAAAAAACCCAGTGCTTTGCTTGTGGTATAAAAATGCAGGAAACCACAGCTCTGGTGGCTTCATGCCCATAGGGAACTTGTATTTTCAATTCACCTTTACCTGGTGTATTTTAGTTTAGTTTAACCCAGCATGGTTTAATTGGAATTTTTGCACCAGCATGACCGAGCTGGTTTAGAGCTGGCACCCCCTGAGCTGCAGGTGGGCTTTGTTTGTAGAGATGCCTGCAGAGGTACTGGGGGTCTTGTCGCTGTCCCTGAGTTGCTGGGAACAGAGCTATGGCTGGAACGTGCTTGGGCATCAGGTGCTGGGAGCCTTCAGGCAAAAGGGGAGTGTGGTTGAGTTTGGGTTAAGTGTCTGCTGAGTCTGCTGCCCTGTCTCTATGAAAATCAGGCCCTTGAATGCTGAAGGACCCAATTCTCTGAAGTCAACAATATGTCATGATGACCCATCCCAGGGCTGAGTGCAGCCAGGGGCTCCTGGGGAAGGTGAAGATCTAAAAATCCTGCTCCTTTTTGGAGCACTGCTTCCTCGAGGCTGTGATTGCCTGCTCAGAGGGGAGTACAGTGGCAGGGTGGGCACCTCCAGACAGAGACATGACCTGGAGCAAGGAGGATGATGATGTGCCAATTAAACAGTGATTTATAGCTTAATGAGCATCGCACCTCTGCCTCCCCTTGCTTTGAGGAAGGTCAGGATGTGATGACCAAGCCCTGTCTATGAGCAAAGGTGTGTCTTGGCTTGACAGCATCTCTTGTACCTTTTGACAGCATGTGTGGCTAAGAAAATGCAGTTTTCTGAGGAAAAAGGAAGGAAGACTGAGACTACCCTGTCCTGGCCAGGAAGGGGTATCCCAGCAGCACATGCTTCACCAAGGGCATGGGGAATATCCACACAAACATACACATTTTTGGGGAGGAAAGATGCTTGTCTGTGAGCAAAGACACCTCTGTGTGTGTGGCAGAAGGGGCAGCTGCATTTTGGACTCTCAGCAGGCTCTGCAGGTTGTCTCTCCTGCTCAGTGAGCAGAGAGGGCAGCAGCCCATCTGTGTGTGCCTGCTCCTGGAGAGGCTGGAGAGCATCACCACTCCTCCTCCCCAGGGAAGGCAGCTCCGTGGCACGACCTCCCACCTGGGGAAACGAGATCAGCAAATGACTCCTAAGTAGCATGTCCATCACTGTCAAGTTGACCACGGATGTCAAGCGTGAACGGGCTGTCCCCGCGGCGTGGCCACCGCCAGCCCCTTAGCTGGCTGAGCCGAGCTCTGCTGACTCCCCGTGATAGCATTTTAATGTGAGGGATGACAGAGGCCTCCAAGTTAATGTCTGCGGAGAGGTGACAGTTTTGAATGTCAGCCAAAGTGGAAGGCCTGCCTGGAATTTCGCAGAGAGGGAAGAGGATGGGCGTGAAATTAGCCCAGGCAACCGTGTCTGCCGGCAGCCTCGCGGCGCTGATACCTGGTGCTCCCAAAAGCTGGCAGCCTGAGCAGAACCTTCCCTTCAGACCACCTCCATGTGGCTCTTCTCCCAGGGGGGTGTCCAAGGGCTGGAGAAGGGATTTGAGCCTGGAGCTCCCCCTTGAACTCTTGCAAGGACCAAGGGAATGTGGAAATGGGGTCAGAAATGCCGAGCTGGCGATAGGAGGTGGAGGTGAGATGGGAGCCAAGCTGGTGTCTGCCCACCGTTATTAAAAATAACCAGTGCATGTATTCAGATGAAGCCTGGCTCTCAGGAGCTTGGCTGGCTGCCTGAACAGCCCCATGGAGTCCCACAAGGAAGGCACTCCTGGTGATTAAAATCTGATGGCAAAGAGCATCCGAGTAATTCCTGAACAGCTCATTCACGAGAGGGAGCGAAAGCCTCCTGATGCTCCTTGTGCAGATGAGGAAATGGCCAGGACAAATCAGCCCATCCCAAATGAGCAGATATTCCTGTCCCCTTCCCCAGCCTAGGGCCAGGGAGCTCACTTGGCTGAGCCTCAGTTTCCCTCCCCTCCATGGGAAACAAGTCTGGGTTTCTTTATGGAAAAATGTTGGAGAAAATAAATGGCTCCAGGGTTGCAAAGGGCCTGAAGACCACAGGTGGGAGGCATTCCTGAAAAGAGACGAAAGCAATGACAAGATACTGAGCACAGCCAAGAGCTAGGCTGGATTTATTAAAGAAAAAACGAGGGAGACGTCTGTGGTCAGCTTGATGAATTGTCTCCCCCTCAAAGCCGTGTTTCTGCGTTATTGTTCACCTGCAATGGGATCTTGACAAACTCTTCCCCGGGCTCAGGGGCTAATTGCTGAGTTCACAGAGTTGCAGATGGTCTCCCATCTGAGCTGGCACTGGGCTGAACTGGTTGTAAAGTGGCCATTGGTAAACCATTAATGGGTCTGTTTGGTAATGCAATACGGGGCACTGCATTTCCTTTTAAGTCCAGCAGAGCCCAAACCCTTCCATTTGCTGGTAACCTTCAAAACAGGGAGAAGGGCCAATTTCTGTTTGTGTTCCTTGTGAAATCCTGCCTGTAGTATGCAAAAGGATTTTCAGAAACCTGGTGTTGGATGGCCAGAAGATCAGGAAGAAGATGCTCTGCTTCTCCTTGCTGCAAAAGCCCAGGGAGGAGGGAAAAATTGGTTGTTTGCGTTCCAGCAAAGCCACGACTTGGGAATTCTGGTGGCCTGCTGTGACCCTGTAGGGATATGCTCTGACTTGAATATTTGGGAAGTCACAGCTTTGACACAAGAGAGCTTTGTGAGAGAAATTGCCTGATTCCCAAAGCAGGATTTTGACTGGGAGCTGTTTCAATAAAACTCTGTCTTTCTGTGTGTAGATAAAGCAGTGTAAGGAATGCTGTCAGATAAATACATGCAGGTGGTGGCTCATGAGGAGGAGGAGGATTTTAGCAGACAAATCTCTTCAGACAATGGCTTTTGGGTGTTGGAAGGTCCCAGGGACTCCAGGAGCTGCTGAACCAATCCTGTATTGCTGGGATGGCACCTCAGACTAGGCTGAGATGGTGTGAACAGAAGTGGTGAATTGTGGCTGCTCTTCTTGCCAGGGTTTCACCTCCAGCTGACTACAGCCATGTGGAAAAGGAGATGAAGGATTTGTCCACCCTTGCTTGAACATAAGAGTCCTGCTTTTGTTGTTGCACTGAGGGCAGAAATGTGGCAGCAAGCCATTAAAAACAAAAAACCCCACCAGAACTCCTCACAGATATGTCAAATGATCATTACATGTAAACAAACAAACAAATAAATTTTAAAAAAAAATTCCCACCAAAAAGCCAACACACCCACAAACCAAAAAACACCTCCAAATTAAAAAAAATTATCTGTGGACTCCGTAGTTCTCAGCACCCCAGTAGTTGAAGTTGGTGTTGGCTGGCTTTAGCTGGATACTGAAATGAAATGGTATTGGTGCTGAGAAAAGCCTCTTAAAATAAGGAGAAAGTCCAAAGTGAATCCTAAATTCCTTACTCTAAGTTTAATGCTGTCTTTATAAGCCTGGGCAATTGACTGGAGAAATGCTGGCCTTTCTTTAACTATTTTTCTTGGCAGCACTTTGACCTTTAAGGTATCTGCTTGTCTTGACCTCAGCTCTTTCCCAGCCAGGCAGCCGTGGAGGAATGCTGCAATTTGCAGGCTCTTAATCCCAATATATCAAATGCCACTCTTGAGGAGCACTGCTGGAATCTGCTGGAGCACTGACCTGTGCTGTCCTTGCCTGCACTGCTCTGTGGCTCTTCTGAGAGCCTTGAAGGACATTTTTCTGCCCAGGAGGATTTTTTTCTTCTGCAGGTTGTGCTCGGTTGGTGGCATGGGAGGGATGTCACAGGGAGGAGGGATGTCACAGGGAGGAGGGATGTCACAGGGAGGAGGGATGTCACAAGGAGGAGGGATGTCACAAGGAGGTTCTGACCCCACTGAGGTCCACCAGGAGGGTATCTCTCATCACTGAACTTCCCTCCATCCCTGTTGTCAGGCAGATCACTCGCTTTCCTTCCCACTGGTTCATTTTGCAGCCTGTTGTCTCCCAAAGCGTGGGTGGAGGCACGGTGGGAGAAGGCTCCTGCGGATTGAACTCCCACTTGCTGCCATCCCTGCCTCCTCTGCTGAGAGCTGTGACCAAGCAGGTTCCCTCTCCTCAGGCTCAGGCTACGAGCTAACTCAGGAGAGAGATGCGTGCGGTCGTTTATCCTCCTCATCGACAGATGGGATCCGACAGCTTCTTCCCTTATGCAGTCACAGACTCCACAGCTTGCATCTTTTCCCCTTTTCTGCCAGGAATAACTTTGGGGAGGGGGGTGTGCTTTAAAAAATGGTTCATTAATGTTCTGGAAATGTTGTTTTGTGTGTGAATTGCAGGAACTATTTACAGTAACTTCTCAAATGAACCTCGCGAAAGGGGGAATAATTTTGCTGTGTGCAAATTTCGCAGCCTTTTACTGCTCTGATTTTTTTTTTTTTTTTTTTTCTTTTCCTGACAGCATCTACATTTTAAAGTTATGGCCCCAGGCTTAAGAAACCCAGTGTCTTTTTGGACCAGGTGAATTATGAATCAGCCTTGAACTCCCTTCATAGTGCTGAGTATTAATGTGTCCATATTGCAGAGGGTTAGTGACTTAGCCAGTGGGTTGAGCAGAGAGCAAAGAGGGGACTTGAGGTCTCCAAGTGTTTAAGACAGGGCACTATATTCATTCCCTGCTAGACAGATGGGAGACAGTGAGGCCCATGGACCTTGGAGAAATTAATGGGGCTCTCTGGAAAAAAACCCACCCTGCTTAGAAATGAAATGTTAGCTGCGCTTCCGTGTGCTCCGTGTGGCTGCCTTTATTTTTATTGGTCCCTCATCCGTTAAAGTTGTCACCTCCTGCTGCCATCCCAACTTTCTGTGTTGGGAGAGGGCTTGGTGGAAGAGCCCTTCCATGAATCACGGGGATATTGGCCAATTGTGCTGCCTGCATCTCGTTTTAATGGGGGTCATTAACCAATTATCAGCTTAACCGAAGATACTTGCTGTAAATTTAATTAAAACTGGTTATGTGAGGTGAGATTTTTCCTGGATGGGAGCTTTGGCGTGCCGTGAGGTGGGAGACAGCTTGCCCAGGCACAGGGACAGTGGGCAGGCAGCTGGCCTGGATGTATGACTGGAACAGTTTGGTCAAGATTTTGGTCTGGTTGGTTCTCTTGATCTTTCCTGGCTCACATGAGTTACCTGCAGAACCTGGGTTTCTGGAGAAAGATGTTTTGGATAATGCTGCAGCCCCTCTTGTCCCCAGTATCCTGAGGCTCTTTCCTACCTCTCAAACCCACCCTGCTGGCTTTGGGTTTTGATTTGCATTATTTATTGTTCCCTTTACATCAGCCCCTCTGCTAAAGCCAAACCTCGTCTTGTTGAGCTTGGCTTCTTGGCAAGCCTGAATCTTGCAAATATGTCCGGGTTCAGAGAAAAACAACTGTTTAAAGATTTAGAATTCAACTGAAAGCCAAAAGGAAATACAGCATTTCGTTCTGGATAATTAATAGATTTTTTAATATATAGAATAGCACTGATATTTTTGTTGGTATTTAGTGATAAATGCTGTCACTGAAATGCTTCTTTTGAAATATAATTTTAATTGAATTTGAAGCAAAAGGCATTTCAAGATGAGGAAAACTGAACTGCCAGGCTCAGAAATATTGCAGCTAGACATCTTGATTTTGCAGGATTAAAATATTTCATTGTGAAGAGCCTTCAATGTGAAGGAGTCCAGAGTGATTTGAGAAGTATTTTGATCTTCCTGAATCTGCATTTTTCCCTGGTTATAGACACAGTATGTGTATGTGGTAATGGAACATTTTTTTACCTACTTCCACAGTAAACGAGTAGGTAGCACAGTCCTTTGGTGAAAAAACTTAGAATTTAAATAGACAAGCTGGCAGGTTATTTAATCTCTGGATAATTTTGCCTGCCAGCAGAAGAGTATTTTTCACTTGCCCAGCTCAGTCTTTGGCTGAGCCAAGAACTGAAGCTGGTTTTTTGAGTCCTTGTCCCATGTCCCACAACAAGATCCCTGTCTTCCCTTTTTTGTCTGCAGGTTGTGATTGATCGCCCAAGCCTCCTGATATTATTTCTCTTCTGCTCCCTGATTGTATGATTTGAAACTTTTTATAAACAGGCCATAGCAAATGCATGTGACACACAAAAATATGGGTATTCATCAAAGCAGCACAGCTGCTCCCGAAAACAATGGTGCTAAGGAAGCCCATTCATACTAATTACAGCAGCACAAAGAATTGTGTTGCTAAATTTGCTGGCAGGTCCAAAAAGTGTTTTGGCTTGACCTGAAACAGTCTCTTTTGGGGAAGAAGTTTTTGGCAAGCTGAAACGTTTTAGTTTGACTCTAGGAGCAGCATTTTGTTCTGAAGCGAAGGGTTGGCTTTAAGTAGAGACGAAGAGTTAGGAGATGGAACTTTGGGTTTAAGTCCAAGTGAAGTTTTTTGGGGTTTTTTTTTGTTTTGAAGGAAAGAAAGTTTTTTTCATACCCTCGAGTTTGATAAAAAGGGTAAGAGGGATGATGGTTTGGACAGCTTGTTCTCCTCATTCTGAATTCTTCAGCTGCTGGAGGATGGCCCGACCCTTCTGCAAGCACCAGGAGAAACACCTCACCTGAGGGTTTGAGGTCCAGGTGACCTGTCCCTTCTCTGCTTTGGCCCCCAAAATGTGCTGAGCTGATGACTCTGGTGAAGCCTCCTCATGGGCTGGGAGGGACAGAAGAGGGGCAATTGCTCTCCTAAATCTCCTTGTTCTGAGCCCAGAAGGAACAGAGTGTAATTACACTCCACATACCGATATTTCCGTGTACTCCTCCGATGCCATTCCAACCGCACAATAATATTTTCCTTTCTGAAAATAGCAGCCTGATTTAGTGAGATCCTTGACTGTTTAGGAAGCCTGAAAAAGCATAATTAAGGTATCCAACCAACTCCCCCTTTTGCCTTGTAATTATTGCGTGTTGATTATCACCCCGAATGACTTCCACCACCCGCTCAAGCTTAACTTTGCCCCGCAGATCTGTCAAAACAGAGACGTGTATCAACATCTCAATTTGCTGTTACGACAGAGGGAACAAACTTCCTTTCCTCTTCAGATGAATCGATTTTCAACGTAATTTCACAATCGTGCAGTGGGTAGAATGATTTACTGCTGCACAGCCTCTGCCTGCCTTTCTCTTCAAAACCTTACCTGCACGAACCTCCTGGTTTATCACTGGGGCTGGGTACCTAGAACAGCCCCAAAGAGCTGTTGCAACTCCTGACATCCAACATCACACCAGTGAAGCCCATTCCCAAAGCTGCTTGGAGGGAGGGGCAGTGAAAGGGCAGCAGCCTCATGCCAGACATCTGAACTGAGGTGAAAAAAGGAAAATGTTTCCAGCACACATCAACTTTGCTGGCTCGAGCAGGAGCTGCTTTGTTTGTGCTACAGGGTGCACGCAGGAGCCCATGTGAGTTGATGGGAAAACTGTGCTTCATGTTGTTTCAGTCCCTGCTTTTACTAAGCAGCCACTTGGATGACATATGGAAATCAATGTTATATTTAGGCATGTTCCTCCATGTCCACGAAGACAGCTACAAAACTATTTTTAACCCTAATACTTGTACTGATCCTCCTAAAACCCACCAAGGGGCACTAACTCTTCTCCAGCAAAACCCAGCCCAGTCTTTAGGGGTGTATTTCTGGATGGGAAGATGTTTGCTAGAATAACCAATTCACTTCATTCTGATTTTGCTCTTATCTCAAGTCGCTCTGCCCTCCTTGCCAGCATCCCGCTGACTCCTTTGGCTTGCCATACCCACAACCTTGCTGTAGCAAGTCCCAGGACTTGGCAAATGCCTGGGGCTGCTCGTGGCTCTGGCAAGCACCAGCAGCTGTGTGGCAGATCTGTTCCAACGCACATCTGTGTGGGGCTGTCCCTGTGTCAAAATCTGGGATGATGCTGCTGCTCCTGCATGCCCTGCGTGTTGCTGCAGGTGCTCGCTCCCAGTTCCTGGGCTGGCACGGGAGCCCTAACCCTAACTCTGCCCACAAAGGTCTCCTGAACACACCAGCTCACCAGCAGCACTCCTTTTTCCTCTAAAGAAAGACTTTCTTCCAAGCCTTTGTGCAAGGGAGAGGCCATAAAGATGGGGTTAACAGCTGACATTGTGGATGGGCCATCCGAGTTGCCAACGGAGATGCGAAAGCACCGCTGAAAGCTCTGAGATTGATTTCTTCAGGAGCTTTTGCAGAGAGGCCAGAGGCAGCGTGCCAAGATCTCCCAGGATGGCTCCTGTCTGGGGTATCGCAGCAGATTCCTGCTCATGAAACCCTTGTTGTAACCCACGGGAGCGTTCTGCGGGATGTCTGCGGAAGGATCCGTTCCCTGCTCCAGGCACAGCCTCCCCAGGGACCAGCGTGTCACTGTAATGTGATTCCTCAGCTTGATCCAGCTGGTGGGTGGGTAGGGAAGGAGCTCTCTGCTCCCTCTGTAGCTCCATTCAGCAAATCTCTCTGCTGGGATGCCAGCCTTGCTCAGGCTTAGATAATCCAGCCTCTATTTTTGGCATTTTGTCTATTCTTTTTCCTTTTTTTTTTTCCCCCTTTTTCTCCTTTGCATCTCCTGCTGCCCCACATCACCTGTAGGCTTTGGGAGATGTGTGTGGCTGTGCTGGGCAGCTCCCTGGCCTGGCATGTGAGCAGGGATGATTACCTTGCACTCCTGCACCGCAGTGCAGTGATGATGGCAATTTATCAGGCTATTCCCTGGTGGATTGGACTTGACCTGGACACGAGAGCCTCAGTGCTTCCAAACAGCTCCACTCACGTGGTGCCCACTCCAGCTTTCCTGGAAGGCAGGTGGATCTGGCGGGAACTGCCTGACACGCTGTCATTGATGCATAATAGCCTCCAGTTAAGGGGGGGGAAAAAAAGGGGATAATAATAATAAAAAAAAGAAACAGAAAAAACAACCTTCTGCCCAGGATCCCGTGGTAACCCTAGAAATACGGGCATTAACGTCCAGAGAGCTTTCTCCTCTGGATGAGGGGGGAGTTAATGGCTTTGGATTATTTGTGGTTATCTGGATTTCAGATTGACACCATAAATATTCAAACTCTGAACCTGGCTGGATGCAGCCGCTGTTGACTTTTGTATGACCTAGCTGGAAACTTTAAATCAGCTGTCGAGTTGACTTTCAAGGGAGTGAAATGCTCCAAATCCACTAGATAGCATCTCCTTGGTGTTTTATTACCTCCTGAGAACCTCACTTTGGTAGGGACCCAACTCCAGCCTCCTGTCAGAGAGAGGGGCTTTGTCAGCCTTGCAGAGTCATTAAACCTGCCATGTGGGAATGAGGGTGTCCTACCTTGTGGCAACACACAGGGCTTATTATACAGAATGCACATGATTAATATACAAGCAAAATGAGTCCAGATGCAAGCCTAGCATTGTGTTATTAATAGGCTAACACAGATCTCTATCAATGGTGCTCTCTGGATCACACTGGCTGCTGTGCTTTCAGTGGGCTTTTTTGGGGGGTAGTTTTTAAGCATTCCTTTGTCCTTTGAGATGGAGGTACAGGGATTTTCTGAAGGCTTTGAGTAGGTTTTGCTGCAAGTGTAGAGTGTGCTGTGTTGGTCAATAGTCCAGGGCTGGTTTGTGAAGTGCTGGGTGAGTCAGGAGTGACAGACACATGGTGAGCAGCTGTGAGGGTGATGCCTTGGGGTGGCTACCTAAAACAGAGAGTAGACAAGGTTAAGAGAATAAAAGCAGGTATTTGTTGAAGGTCTTCAAATAGGTACACCTTGGGCAGTCAAAAGCCTCAACAGGGGGGCTACACCCAGGATGGATGATGGTCAGGAGTTTTTCAGACAATTATGAGTTTGGTCCATTTACATATCAGGGGTCAATCCTTCAATTACAGCTTCAGGTAATAAAGTCACATTCCCCCAGTTTGCACCCCCAGTTCACTGCTGTTTACATCTCTTGGGGCCTGAGGCAGTGAGGTGCCCTTGAGTTTCAGGTCTAGAGGGATTGTTTTGTGTGACCAAAACATGAAGACAGTAGCTAACACTCCATATGAAGTTTAGAGTTATACACTAAAGCAATACAGGGTCTGAAAAATACAAAAGCTACATCCTAAGGCATCAGCAGTGCCACCTTGAAGGGCCCTCTCTTGCCTGGTGACAGAGCAGAGCAGCGCAGCCCTCCAACACCAGATTCATCACAGCAAGCAGTGTGTTCAGCACCATCAGCTTAATGAATGTCACAGTGGTGGTGAAGGTTATGGCCTCTCCTGGAGAAAGAGTCTCAAACAGCATTTTGGTGATTGTATGGTGGCAGTGGGGAGGGCAGTGACAGAGCTGACGTGTCCCTCCTCTGCAGAGCTGGTCAGTGCCTCCAGGGGTGATGCTTTGGACAGTCAGAGGTGGAAAAGTTGGGGCTGGATGTTTTGCTGGAATTGAGAGAGGACCTGCTGAGAGTGTGGCTGGAGTCAAGGCCTCCAAACCTTTGTAGCCCCAAGGGAGGTACCAGAGAAATCTTTGCCTCTTCTTCCCTCAGTTCCCAGCTGAGGGCTAACCTCTCCAAAGCCATGGCTGGATTTGATTGTCCAGCCCTAAGGCTGGTCTGGGCTCACAGCAGTGTGGGGCACTCAAATACCAGCAGTGGTGTGGCATGAAGTGGTTTTGGGTCCACACAAAGAATGATTTTGAAAATGCAGGGGCTGGCAAGTCCAGGCTGACAGCTTTTAGAGTAATTGGTTTGATGATCTGGACCTCTAATGTAATGTTTTATCATGTCCAACAGATTTCTGTTCCAAATTCCCTGAGGAGATCCCTAAAATAGCTGTTCAATGAATAGTTTTACCCTGCAGCTAAGTGAGAGGTGCTGGCATTTGAGAGATTTTTGGAAAACCAGCCCCACAACCTTATGGATTATCTCCCATCTCCTTTGCTCCTCTGGCTGGTGCTGGAAGTGAATCACAGGCAAATGGCTGGGTCTTGCAGTGGCCAGTGCTCCAGGCCTCCATTCCATCCCCACCTCTGTTGGGAAGGTGCTTCTTCCTCAGATCCTGCTCCTGATGCTTTGAGATGCCTCTCTGCAGAAGTCCCCAGAGACACGTGGGGGACACTGCAGACCACACACACGGGGCTTTGGAAATCCCAGCTGTGCTCTCATGTCTCCAGCCCACATTGTGGCTTATCCTCCAGCCTGCAGGCACTGGGTTCTTCCAGGGACACCTTCCTCCAAGCTCAGCCCTGGTTATGAAGATGTCTGGGCTCTCTGATACAGCCTCACGTGCCTTGTGCTTTTAATATCGTGTCTGAGTTGCTCTCTGCCGACTAAGATTAATTGAATATGTAAAACAATAGGTGCAAGGAATTAATACAGGGCTTTGTAATACAAGATGACTTTTATTCTGGTTTGAATACTTCACACAGCAGCTATAAGTGCATTAGTTTTATTGATCTATATTCATGGAATTATTTAAATGTACCCTCTGGTGCTGAGTGTCGGGGATTTTCCAATGCTTGCCACTATGCATTTTTCATTAGAGGCTAGCGAAGGTAGATCCAAACCTTGACTGCCCAGGTGAGATTAATTTCATCTTGACAGCCCCAGCCAAACACAAGCAGAGTGTTTTGAGAGCTGACCACTGAGCGTGGTCTCACACCACGTCCCCGGTTTCCTGGGCTGCCTCCTTTGGGCTCTCCTGCACCATCAACCTCTCAGTGCTGCCAGGGTACACTGGCTCCCAAACACCCTGGCTTCAGCCAGGATTTTCTTCTACATTTTGTTTTAAAGAACAAAAATGGATGGATTCCTGTATATAGCTGAAATTCCTGTATTAAAGCACTGTCTGTACCATGCATACTAAGCCTGGCCTGATCTTTCAAGGTCAGATGTTTGGCAGGTGCCAGAGCTCTGTAGCTGGTAGAACTTTTCTTCTTTCCAAATGTGACTGGATTGCCTTGTATTTCATCTGATTTTTTTTTTTCACTTTCGTCTAAAAATGCTCAATTCATTCTCTCACCCTTCCCTAGTTAAGAATTTGAAAGAACAGGGAAAAAAAAAAAAAAAGGAGAGAGGAAAAAGAACAAATTAATTTCTGGTGGAAAGCATTCTCAAGTTTTTCTTTTAATGGTGTTTGATGGCAGTTGCTAGCCAAAGGAAACTGTACTTGTTTAGTTCATAGAAAACTTAGGATGAAAAGAACTAAGCTTCCCAGAGAAAAAGGAAATGTGATGGAGTTTAATGGTTAGAATTGAGACAGGTGGAAAGGCGGCTTTGCCACCCAGGTTTGTCACAAGGTTGGGTGAGGAATGGGAGCTCTTGTAATCCCCCTTTCCTGTGCTGGGTTGCTTGTTAAGGTCATGGGGAGTCTCTGGTGTCTGGTAAGAGGCTGAGCTCACACTGCAGCCCACCAAGAAGGTGTCTGTCCTTTAGCTGGCAGCCTGGTGAAACTAAAACTCTCTGAGTTTTCTGTCTCTCTGCTAAATTGGGTTAAAATTAGCTGACAGGTTCCAAAGCGATTGAAAACACAGAAGCCTAGGGTGTAATTGCATAAGCCACTTTCCTTGGGAAGCAAGCTGAAAAGCACCAGCATGTTTTACAGCACTTATTATAACAATCATTTTGTGTCTGGTTCAATGTTCATGGCGCCGTCTCGATGTGAACTCGAGGAGTGCTGGAGGGGTATACAGCCCGTGGCCTCCTCGGGAGGATGGGTGTGGATTTGTGCTTGCTGCAGCAGGAAAACCTTTGGGGTTTGGGATCCCGGCCCTGCAGAGGTGAGGATGAGCCTGTTACCATCTAAAGCCTCCTCCTGGTTTGTCCTTGGGGCTGGAGGAGCTGAGGAAGCTCTCAGGGGATGCTGTTGCCTCTGTGCTGTTTTGCCTTAGGGCTGCTGCTTTCCCGTGGGAAGGTTAAAATTCCAGCTCTCATCCTTTCAGGATCAGGGAGTGGGATCTCCTCTGGGCCTTGCAGCAAGGAAGTGCTGCCTGGTTCTTTGTCCCGTCCCGGGTGACAGTGGCTGCAAAGCTGTCCCTGGAGGAGGCTGTCCTCAGGGCTGGAGCAGCAGCTTGCAGCCTTGCTGTGCAGGTGCTCCTCAGGTGTGTCTGCTCCTCCCAGGTGTGTCCTGTGCTCCAGGGCAAGGGCAGAGCCTCGCAGGGCTGTACAGTGTGGAGGGACACTTGGAGGAAGACCCCAACTCTGCGGGGACTTGGAGGGAGATTTTTGCTTTCGTATTTTAATATATTTATTTATTAATAAATAGAGGGGGTAGGATGGAAAACAACCCTGGCATCGCCACCTTCTCCCCAAGGCTCAGCATCCTCGGCGCAGCGGGGAGATGGAGCTGGGCTGGGCATCCCCTGGTTTTGGCCGGTCCAGAGCCCTGCCGGCTCCGGCTGCCCCCCAGCCCGGGCTGCCAGCCCCCAGAGCCTGCCCAGAGCTCGGGTTCGTGAACTTGGCTATGTTTTATAGCCACTAGAGGGGGGTCAGAGACTGCTGGCTTGGGCTGCCGGCTGCGGGGAAGCGCGGCCGGGGGGCTGGGGCTGAGCCCCGCCGGGGCAGCCAGCCCTGCCCGGCATCTCCGCTTGTTCCCGGAGCCTCGGGGCGTGTTCCTTGGGGAAAGGCAGTGCTGCAAGGCAGGATGGGCTGTCAGCATCTGCTCCTCTTTCTCCCCACGGGGATGTGGCCGTGGGAGCGCTGGGCTAGCAGGGAGCCAAGCTGGGGAGCGCCCGCAGCCCGCGGAGGGTTTGTCAGCTCATGTCATGGCATGTCACCCAGCTGGTGTCCCCCAAAATATCCTCTTGCTCACACGTGAGGCAGCTCTGGGATGACCCCGTCAGCTCTTCTGGCCCTTGGGTGTTCATCCCTCCATCAGGGATATTCATCCCTCCATCAGGGATATTCATCCCTCCATCCCTCCATGTCCCGGCAGGGAGCGCGTCCCGTGGCTCTGCAAAGTGACACCCCGGTGTCACCCTGGGGGACACTGCCCAGCCCAGGGTGTTGTGGTTTCAGCTAAAGGGAAGGCACTGGGACTCGCCCAGGAACGTCAGGCCATTGGGATCGCTGGAGCAATTTCAGCTGGCCAGGAGCAAGTCTGTTTATTGTCTCTGAAGCCAGGCATTCGAGGTGCTCAATTTCCTTTGCTAGCAAAGCCCAAAGCAGTGTTTTGTGCCAAGATGAGAAGAGATGTTCAGAACACTTTTATAGCTCATTGTTTTCCCTCGTGGGCCCCTACATGTGATTTTTCTAAAGGGGGAGGAAGCGCTGGATTTTCCATTTCAAGGTGCTGCTCTCCAGATTCTGAGAGATGTGAGCCACAACACTTGCAAACTTCTCACGGACACCTCAGCAAGGCTCAGCCAACTTCTGAAGAGAGAGGAAAGGATGAAAAGAGCTTGACTGCCCTTTGCAGAGCCTGGCACAGCATCGAGAGGGACTTTTCTTCCTGGGAGCAACACACCTCTGCTGCTGTCACACGGTGGATGTTCCAGGTGGCTCTGGAGCAGGATGAAAAAGCAGGCAACTCCTTGATGGCATCGAAATTATGTTCTGAGGTCCCCCACATTTGTTGCTGAGAGCACCCAGTCCCTAACACATCCCAGGAGCAGCCTGTTCTCCGTGTCTCTGGGAAGTGCTGGGGCCTGGTTGCGTTAATGGATGGGAGGGATTTGGCCTCTCCACCCCTCGTCCTCCCCACAGCTCCAGGATCGTTTTAAGTGCAAGGCCGAGGATTATAAATTATCCAGCATTTATAATCAGGAAAACATCTGCTGGGTGCTCTCTGCAGTGGACAGGGCCAGCCAAAGGCTCCAGGACACGGCGTGTAGGGGTTGCACCAATCGCCACCTGTCTGCTCCTATAATCGAGTTGATTTTTTACGATCTTGACATCAGCTTTCAAGATGCATGATCTATGTGTTTATTTAGCTGTCTTTCCTGGCGTCCCTTAGTTTTGAACTCCTGTAAATCCTCCCACAGTTGGATTTCTGCACTTTTCAGAGATTACATTTCCTGACAGTACATTTCTCCTTCCCCCTCACTCCGTTGACAGCTCAGGCAAGGCTCCAGGGACCCAAGTGTTCAAACCTGGCTCTAGAAAGCTCAGCTCTGACACAGAGTGGGTCTAACTTCCCAGGGCCAAGGAACTGGTACCAGTACAAGCAGAAGGGGTGACCCAAATGTGCTGCTTTGAGGTTGAAGTCACTCTCCAGGTTCAAAATTGATCCAGGGGCTGTGACAACCTCCAGGACTTGTCCATGTGTGGCCTCTGTGAGAGGCCTTGCTCAAATCATGCCTCCAGACCAGAAAGGTGAGTGGACTTGATGTGGCCAGAACAGCAACTTTTTATCAAAAAGCCCAAATTCTGGCTGTTGGGCAGAGAGTTTTGCAGTTGTTTGGGTCCCTGTGGCTCTTGCTCACTGATGCTTTCATTCCAACAGGAGTCAACCCACTCAAGAGCTTCCAAGGGATCCCAGTTCCAGTGATTCCCAGAAAGATCTCATTATAAACGCCCTTGTTTTTCACAAAACCATGTCACTTTTGTCCTCTTCTTTTGGGGGAGTACAGCTAGTGCTGAACTCCACCAGCTTCCAGATGTTTACAGATGGATGAATACTTGCACACTACTGGGAAACAACGTGCAGCAGCCTTTGCTCTTTTGTGCTTTTTTTTTTCTTCCAGCAAAGCAGGTGTTGTTGAGCAGAGCTATAGCCAAGAAGCCTCTGAAATCTTTGGGATGCTTCCTACAACCCTTAGCCTCTGACTGCAGCAGCTGGGAATACATCTCCATGGAAAAGCTGTGGGAGTTTTAAGGGTTAACATGAGCTGATCTGGCTTTCCAGGTGTGGTTTGCAGCCAGCCTCCCCTTCCCAGCCTGTCCCAGCACCTTTTGGTCACTCCTTGTCCTCTGGCCTTTTTCTTATCCCTTTCACAGAGCTCTTCTGCCTGGTCCTCAGCCCCTGAGCTGCCTGCCACAGTCTCTTCCTTTCTCTGCTCCTTTCGAGAAGGAGAGGAGGGGAGACTTCCAGGATCCAGAGCCATCCTGGCTCTGCCCCATGTCATGCCTCTGCCACTTGATCCCTGACTCTCTCCCCAAACCTCTTAGCCACCAGTGACACGTGAATTAATTTATTTGCAGCTTTAATACCTCTAGAAGGTATTAAAGTTTTCTGCTTGACTGCATGCAGAGGGTTTCCCCATCTCTCAGAGAGGATCCCTGTGCCTGATTTTTTTTGAAGCCAATGTGAAGTTATCCCAGGTACAAATTCATGTTTGAAGCCCCTGCACTTGTGCTTGGATCAAGTGGCATTCCCACCCACTGCTAACCTTGCTTCTGAGCTCCTCTGCTGCCTCCAGCAGCACTCAGAGGTGTCCAGATAAAAGGGATTTGAACGTTCTGTGTATCTCAGGACACAATTTCCCAGCTCTGTTCCCAGGCCCCAGTTGTAGCTGCTGTTTCACTCATCCCTCAGTGGTGCTGCTCTGTGATGCAATTTTAAACACCCAGCAGGAACACTTGGTAAAAGTCCAGTTTCCTATGGGTTCAGGCTAAAATCTTCATGTTTTTACCCACTAAAGATCTGGCTGGACAGCTGAACCTGTAGCTAGGTGACAGCACACCTGTATGTGTGTGACAATGTCACTCTTGCTGCATCCTCACGCTGTGACCCAGCAGCAGCATGCTTTGATGCATTTGTGGGGCCATGACTGAGAAACCCACAGAGGCAGAAAGCATGCCCTAACCAATGTCTCTGTGCTGGCTTCTTTTTCCCATCCTTCCCAACAAGATCCTCACTGCCAGGTCCTCTCAGCCATCCTTATCCAGTAGAGATGGGAAGAATTGATGACTTACCATGGCATAATTTACCCTTCTGCATAATGAGATGTTGAAGGCTCTCTTTCACACTAGGCTGGAGAGTTGCCTTTATGGGCATCCTGAAGTCTTGGGCTTGAATGGAAACCCATCTCCCACCAGCAGAAGATTGGACACACCTCATCATCACTTGTGCATATTTTTGCCCGCCACGCAATCGCAGGAAAATAGGTGAGGAAAGATTGATCTGTAGGTATTAATTTTATGGGGTTGTGTGGAATCCACCTCCCATCAATTTGCCAACAGCTTAGGGGAGCCAATGTCCTTATCATTCCCCTCATCCTGGCAGGGAATAACCTGCCAAATGAGCTGTCCCTTTATAAGGGTGTTATCATGTAGAACAGCGAAGCGGATTTGCACCTCTGATGGCTCTGTGGTAATTTATATGGCATTAATGCCTTGCTGAAGCCTGGATCTTGTTGTGTTGCTCCTTGGGAGAGAGCTCTTCCCGTGCTGAACTGCTCCAGGTGGCACAGGGAATGGAAATGTGCTGGGAGCAGACAGGTTTGGTGGTGAGGTGGCTGCAGGTTGAGAGCAGATCCTGCCACACCAGACTGCCTATATCACAAATAATTGAAGTCATGTTTGTCCCCACAGGGCTGCTTGGACTGCACCAAGGCTGTTGTGAGCTGCCCAGGTTGCATGTGTAGAAAGTGGCTTAGATGGAGCTCGATCCCTCAGTGAATTCCCTTTGTCCTCACCCCATTTTCCACATGGTTGGTGAGCACCACGTTCAGTTCAGGGCTGGTGAGCCTTGCCCAGCCCAGCTCTCACCACTTCCCATCACATTCAAGCTGGAAAGGACCTTCCTTGGAAACTCTCCCTGCTACCAAGAGCTGGTGACATGGCTTGCTAATGGTGTCACAGCCAGACTTTGCCCTCTAGGTCTCATCTTTGGAGCCAGCACCCTTATTAGAAATACAGCCAGCCTTTTTCTTTCCCCATATTTTTTTTTTAAGTATCACTGAAAACTAAGGCACAAGAGAAATGGAGCCCTTTGCCCAAGGTCATTAACCAGCTGCAGAATCTGGAATGAGAGCGCCCTGATTTCCTGGTTTTGTGTCACAAGTCTGAACAGCTCCTTACTCTGATGACAGCGAGGGCTTTACTGTAAGGAAGGGGAAAAAAAAAAAAAAAAAAAGCCATATTTCAGCATGCTTCTTGCTCTGTCCCTGAGTGCATCCCCCAGGGTGAGAGTGAAGTCAAGAGGCTGCTGTGAAAGGGTTATAGCCGACCTCTGATCACAACCGATTAATGACAGCCCCAGGGAGCAAAAGCCCTTGAGCTGCCAGGAAGGAGGTGAGCATGGAAAAGCAGAGAAGTTTTAAATGCAGCAGCCAGGGTCCAAAGTAGAACGACAGCCGAGGAAACAGCTGTGCCTGGACACAGTGCAGGGATGGAGGGGACGCATCCACCCCCAGCAGGTTGGATCCAACCCTTCAATCTGCCCTGACCTGACCTGTTGCTCTGAATTCACAGATAATTCGGTGATAATTTGGGCATTTTTCATTTGTTTGTTCAAACTAAGCAAAAAAAAAATTTTTACCGTGAGGGCGGGTTAGTATTTAGCTGCAAGCAGACGACAGCAAAATCGTGTGAGGGTGAGGAACACTTGTCAAACCAGGGAAACTGAGGCAGAGCACCAGGATGGGGCAGGCAGAGGCAGGACCAGGAGGAACACTGGCTTCTCCCAGGCATCCAGCTTTGTGCTGGGCTCAGCAGAAATCTTGCCTTAATGTAATTAAAGGATGAGCAGAGGCGGCTGCAGGAGGCTGTTTACGAGCGCAGAGGAGGGCATGCCGGGAAGATGCTCCATTCCCAGCTCCAGCTGCTGCACAGGAGCATCACCCTGGACGGGGATGTGCACGGCTCGGATGCTCTCCAGCTTTCCATGAAGGGCTGAGAGCAAATTGGCTGCTAATGCAGCCAGGGGCTGGCTGGACTCAGCGCTACAAACAGCAGGATGGATGAGGAAACCCATGCTCCTGCTCCAACAGGTCCAACTCTGCTTGTTAGACCTGGTCAATAGTTTCCTGTCAAAAGCAATTCTCTGTCACGCAGACTTTTTTTTTTTTTTCCCCTTTTTCAGCCAAATTTCTTGCTTTTGGTGCTTGGGGCTTTTTTATTTTCTCCTTGCTTAAAGAACAACGGTGAAAACAGGGTTGTCAGCTCTTGGAGTCTAAATCTGAAGGCTCAAGCCAGCAAGGTCTCCAAGTATATTTTTGATTTTATGTCAAAAGGAAAAAAAAAATAAAGAGAGGAATGGAAGAAGGTTTTTAAGAACTGATTGTCACGGTGGAAAAACACGTGTTAAAGAATGTCTGGAAAATTTCTGGGGGCTTTGTTTCTGTAAGATTCTTTGATGGCTTGTAGCTGTGAGCCTGAGGGTGGTTCAGATGGGGCAGAACTTGTGATTCTTGAGGTGGTCCTGTGGAGGAGTTGCACTTTGATCATCCTTGTGGGTGCCTTCCAACTCAAGGTATTTTATGATTCTGCGAGCTTGGGGACAGGGATGGTGGCAGCCCAGCTCTGGTGACATCTGAAGGTCCCTGTTAGTGTGTCCCATTCCCTGTGCAGGTTAGGAGACCTGCTTTGTCTTCTCTGCTGGTTCAGCTCAATGGGCAAACCTTGCACTCAACATTAAACACAACAGCTCCTCAATATAGCAAAAAATGGTCTGGCTGGAGGAACGTTGCTTTCTTTGGGAAGCTTTGGGTAGCGTCTGTGCTCTGTCCCACAGGATTTGGAGCAGACAGCCTGGCTGGCAGAGGTGATGGGGAGGTGCTGTCCCACCCTGAGGGAGCAGGGTGATGATTTTTGTCCTTCCCTGGCCCGCTGGGTGTCCACGTGGCGCCGTGTGAACATCTGCGCCGTCTCTGGCGGCACCACGGTTCCAAGCGTTGATGCTCTGGCTCACCCATCTTGGAGCTACACGTGGATGTGGCTGTGGCTTGCACAAAGGGCCCAGAGGCTTGAGGGTGCCTTGCTCTGTGAGGGGGACCTGAGGGGATGAGCTGGCCCCAGGCTTGCCAAAGCTTTTGGGTGTTGCCAGAGTTAACGCAGGGAGCGCGCGCGCCTCTCGCGTGTGTTTATGCATGCAAAGAAGTGCCTGCTGGGGAAGGAGTGGAAGGCTTGTGATTTATCATTGCTCTGTAATGGGTGCCTTGCTTCTAGTGAAAGAGGTCAACATCCCTGAGAGATACCAAACCCCCTCCTTATTAACGTCCTGTTACAGCTAATGGCTTGGGGTAGGGCAAGCAGGTCTTACAAGGAAGGCATTAAAGAACAGCGCGACTTGGAAGGGAAGCCAAAGAATTTACAGCGATATTTACACAGAGGCTCTCCCCAGAGATAAGGAGGTACACAGTCAGCTCGGGAGATAAGCACAGCTGTGGGACCAGGCAGAGCAGGCACTGTTGTTTGTGCATCCTGAAGTTCAACGGGATCAGAAGCCAGAGCTGTGTGGTGCGGGAGAGGGGGATGCGAGCAGGACCACACGCACCAGCTGGGACCTGGCCTCTGGAGGCACAGATGTTGTGTTTGCTCAGTGGCTTGCAATGAGAAATGGGGCCAGCAGTGCTCCCTCAGGCTCCTAGACCTGAGCCCCAAACCTGGGCTTGAAGGTGTGGATTAATGCAAGTTAATGAGTGCAGTGTCCTGTCCTGGTGAAGATGCGGAGATACGGCCCAGGTTAATGTCCCTGGCAGCCACCATCTGTCCTGTCCACCACATGCTTTGGGAGCTGCAGGTTGACAGCTGTTTCTCCAAGAGCCCACCCTGATTCCACGTGGGGAGCCCAAGGGACCCTTTTCACAGCCCAAAGGGAAAAGGCAAGTCTCTACACTTAACTCGAGGTGAGATACAATTCCTAGACAAGCATGTGTCCCAGGACACAGGTTGTACAAGGTCACTCAACCTAGAGAGCAACTGAGAAACTCCATCTCTTTCTGTCCAGGTCATGTTGCAGTCAGGTCTCCCCTCCTTACTTCTTTAGCTCCACTTTTCCACCTTTCCTGTTGGCTCTGAGAGACATGCAGTCCATGTGCCTTCAGTTGTCCCTCTGCTGTGCTGGCTGAAGATCCCTCAGACCATTCTCAGCCTTCTCCAGCCACTTGCTGCCACACCAGCCAAAATCTCACATCCTCATCCAGCAAAATCCCCTGACCCAAATCTAGCTGAAGACAAAAGGAGCTTCACTTGGTTCTTTTTTTTCTCTCATTGACAGCAGCAGGCTTTGGATCTAGTCATGTAGAGAAACCAAATAAGCCCCAACAAGAGAGCCCAGCCTGCTCCATGCCCCCTTCCTGCATCAACCAGACACCTCCCCTCTCACTCCTGGTTTCTTTATGTGCTCAAATCACCCATGGCCACCACGTCATCCTATGCTAGACTCCATCTCCACCATCCTCCCCGGCCCCTAATAGCACTCGGCCACCGATCTCCGAGCACTCCATCCATCATTTGACTAGCACATTATTTATTTACCATGGGGGAGAGAAAGGAGTTGGGTTGTCTGGAGAACGTATTAAATTTTCATTTGTTCTCATTGATTCCTGAAAGGAAATTGCTGAGTTATGCCATCAGGTTGGACGATACGGAGAGCATCTACTAGAGGAGGGGGGGGGGTCCTGGGTGTGAAACAGGCGCAGAGCTGAGGCGGTTTTGAATATTAGGTGGAAGTTACGGTGACCATTTAGCTGAGCAAGCTGATGAAATGCATCGTCTGCTTCCCTCAGTCTCTGCTGTAGCTGCTTGCCCAGGCTCTTCCCAGTTTCTCCTGCCATATGGGACGCACGTGGTGCTGTTTCCTCCTGGCTGCTGGGTGAGGAGCTCTCGCTCGCAGGTTTCCCCACCGACTCCGAAGCACCGTGCGTGTGCGTGGGAGTGGCTTCTGGCGAGGGCTCCTTCCCCGTCTGCAGGAGCTGCTCGGCCTCTTCCAGCTCATCCCAGTCACTTTGGAGACAGTTGCCTCACATATTTCTTCTCCAGGCATGTCTGGGCTCTCTCCCCCTGAATTTCCGCTGTGGTGGTTAGCACGTTATTTATGGCAGGTTTTTTTCCCTATTTTTTTTTTTTAGTGTGTACTAATATTGTAGGTTGCACAAGAATACTGGCTTTTCCATAGGGCTTCTTGTCATCCAAAAGCTGCTCATTTTTTCTTTCCCAGCCAGAACTGGCATCCCAGCCAACAGTGCTGACTGTGGTTCAGGTTTTCCATGCTTCAAATGATTATCATTCGTGTTTTCCATGCTTTGAAGCCCACCAAGGACTGACTTGGAGTCTCAGCCGAGGACTGGCTCACATTACTCCATCTAAGTCCCATTTTCTAACCAAGTTAAACTAAAAGTGCTGTCTGAACCTCATCAAGACACCAGGGTTGCCCTAACTTTCGGAGGAAGTCCTTAGTGAAAATGTTGAAATCTCACCTGAACAAGATGGAGAAGAAATCCTCCTTGGTGCAAAGCCTTATGTCTGGGATTTTTGAGGACAAATACTGTTTCTGGGTTAAAATGGCCACCTGTGTCTCACACTGCCTGAGGAGTGTGGGCTGGGGAAATCTCCAAATCTCTGAAGAGGTCACCTCCATCTCTGGCCCCTCTGACCCTGCTGGCTGCCTCAGGTCACAGTAAACCCTTCATTCAGGGAGCCACAATGCAGAAGTGGAATGTTTCCACTGGGGTTTTATTTTTGCAGTCTGGAGGATAACCAGGGGTCCTCGGGTTTCTGTGGGAGTTGAAAGAAAGGACAGAGCAAACTGGCACTGTTCCCAGTCCAAAATGTTTTCACTAATTGCATGCAACCTTCCTTACAGGAGGGAGAGGCTGCAAATACCACCGGCAGTTTAATTACCACCGCTGGTTCACGTTGATTTTATTTATGCTGCTCCCAGTGCCAGGCATGAGTGCAAGGTGGGATGCACAGGGAATCGTGGATGGCTTGAGGGAGCTAAGGAGCATGTGTGTGGTTTTTTTGGGGATGTGGAGCCTTTCCAAAGAGCCCTGAGGTACTGGGCGGCCACACCCCAACACCCATCACTGCTGTGGGGTGGGAAGGGACCGTGTGAAGCTGGACATGGATGTAGGGGCGAGACCCCTGGACTTCCAGGCCTGTTTCCCAGAAGTGCTTGGCTCAACCACCACCCTGACTCAACTCTGAGCCCCGTGGTGGATCAGCTCCCCTTGCTGTCCTTCCCCTCCTCGAATGCAAAGCGCTTCCTCCCCATCCCGGAGAGGGGGAGAGAGCGGCACGGGAGGAATCCGACACGAGCAGGCTGATGGCTGCCGTCCCAGTGCAGGCTCAGCAAATGGGGCTTGTGATGGATGAATGTGCAGGGCAAGAAGTAATAAAATGGGCCCCAGTCATGTAATCTTCCATTAAAATGAAATGCATACCAGAAATGAGGCATTTCTGCAGCTTGTACCATCTCCCACGGAAGATCATGAATAAAAGAGGCAAGTGTACTGTTGACAGATGCCGGCATGCATAAAGGACAGTTCCTATAAAGGCAAAGCCCCGGCTAACAGATGGACTAAAGATGTGAGATGCAGGAAGATTTACCAGTCTAAATAATTCAAGGGAATGTCGTATGGGGAGGCAGTGCTGGAGAGGGGAGCCGGCAGAAGGTACAGATGGAAAGGCAGGCCAGGCCTTTCCCACAAACCCATTAAGAATGTCGCTTGTCTGAGTGACAGTATGTCGCACAAGGCACCAGCAGAGATGGGTGGATTTGCCTCCAGCGCTCCTTCTGCAAGGTCAGGAGAAGAGGTAATCTCAGAGGTTGCATCTATTTGAGGTTTGCCTCCTGCAAGGCCGCTTTCTCCAGCCTTCCTCCTCTCCCACCTCTTCTGCCTCGTCCCTTCTTCACCTGCTGCTGGGCAAAATGGGAGCACGGAAATGTTTCTGCGGCCGCAAGCAGAGGGTAGATGTGGCAAAGGCATTCAGTTGCTCTTCTCTGCCTTGCTCAGGTCCCTGGACATCCTTTGGACTTGGAAGGGGCCTGGGGGCTGGTGCTGGGTCCCCTGTGCCCATTAAGTTGGGGCATTTGGTGGCTTTACAAAGCTTGGCGGAGAGACATGGATGTCGCATGATGTTTCTGTGCCCTGGCAACGGCAGCTGGAAAAATTCTGTGAATCTCCCTGGCCATTAGTGGGAAGTCTGAGAAGGGCTGGCTGGAGCATTGCAGCGTGTTGGGAGGGTTTTGGCAACACGGGATGCAGGGATAAGCTGATGTAGGAAATGGCACAGAGGATGGGGCATGGTGGTGGCTGAGAGCAGGGCAGGGGATGCCCAGGGCCCCTCTCCCACTGTTCCCTGGGAGCCTGGGGTTGGCTTTGGCGAACGTGAGACATTTTGGGAGAAGAGGGAGGATAAAGGGCAAGATGCAGAGGGTTAGATAGGAGTCAGTGGCAGCTGCTTGGCAGAGATTGTGCGCGCTCTCCGCTCGGAGAGGACGCCTTCCCCGGGCTCGTCAGCCGTCTGCAGCACGGCGATTAATCATTGGTGTCAGAATCCCTAATCCCATTCAATGGAAAACAAACAGCGCGGCATCCAGCCCTGTGCTGAGCCCAAGCAATTAGCATGTTTACATGGGCTGGGGAAGCTCAACAAAGAGTGGCCAACGGGGGCCACGGGAAATGAACCCTTGTCAGCCCCTGGTGTTCCCAGCGCCTGGGATCCCCGGGCTCTGACTCAGGCTCAGGCTTGGAAACGCGGCTCGAAGCGGTTGGATGCAGCCACTTTCCACCAAAAAATGATTTTTCTCCATTAGGGCTCAGGTGTCTGTGAGTGTGGGCAGCTGCTGAGGTGGGGGGATGTGTCTGGTATGGGTGGGCAGCTGGGGAAACGAGGATCTGGAGGAGATAAGGGGTTTGCTCCTGCTTAGGATTTGAATCAGTAGCAAAAGTAGCAGCCAAAGCCTTTGCAATTCCAGCAAGCCAACCCCTTGTCCCCATTCCTCCTGCAGCTCTCAGACCCTCCCTGCTGGAGCTGCAGATCTCTTGCTGGAATTATTTTGATGTCTTTGGGTGCTCTGGGTCAGGATTGGGCTCTGCAGGGCTGGGGATGTGCAGGACAGACATACCTGGTGTGCTGGCCCTGTCCCTGGGAGGCTCAGGTCCCTCACATAGGCTTCAAGGAGGTTTGAGAGGTGAGTTGCAAGGAAAGATGCAGGACTAACCAGACATATCTGTCCCTTGTGTCCCTAGGGCCTTGCAGCAGCCACCTCAGACAAAAACATTTCCCAAAACCAAGAGAAACAAAAAGCTTCCTCAAAGTGCATGGAAAAAGCTGCACAGACTGCCCTGCCCGAGCATCTCTGCCCTGTTCTGGATTGTTTAACTGGGTTCTGCAAACACACTTTCAAACAACTAAACAAGGGGAGCAAGACATAACCTTTGTTTCTGCAGGACCTGCCAGAAGCTGACAATGTGGGTACATGGGCAATGGGAAAAACAGTTTATGTGTTAAGCTTCACGTGACCTCTGGAGCTTCTGGGCTTTGGAAGGTGAGAGTGAGACAATCCTCCAAAGCACTTGATCCCTCTTGAAGTGAAGGGGCTTTCCTGGGTACACAGCTTTCCCCCTTCCTTCCCAGAAGTGTATCTCATTTTTGGGGGGTGGAAGAAAGGAGGATTGATTCAAATAAAAATGTATTTGTATGAGAAAAATTATTTCCTTCCATGAGTAAACACATAGTTTGAGGCAAATTTATGGCTTTGGCCTGGTCATTAATATCTGGTTGTCAAAAAGTATTGGTTTGAACAAAAATATGTTGTAATAAAAATGCATTGTTTTGAAGAAATTTATTGTCCCCATGAAAACCTATTCAATTCAGAAAGATATGTTGATTTCAATGAAAATCTATTTGTTTTAAGAGACAGAGAGAAGGAAGTTGCACTCAGCTGAGAACCAGGGGCTTCTCTCAGTAGAGATCTCCCTGCAGTCCCTTGGCCATTAAGATGGGGAAAGCTGGAAAATCAACAACTGGGCAGCAAAGGAAACCTGTAGGTCTTGCCTGTGCTCGATGACCATTCCCCCAGCTGAAGAAAAATGCCCCAGCTCCCCTAGGGTAAGAGTGGGAGGTGATTGTCTCCATTCCTTATGGATTGCACGGCTTCTTCCACAAACTGCTCTCCTCACCCTGCAAATCTAACGTTTAGGTGACTTTTAAAGGTCCTTTCCAACCCAAAGGGATCTGTGATTCACCAGTGGGGATCCCAGGGAGTGGCTGCTCATGAGAACCCACCTGCTGCGGGAAAGGTGCACACCTTGCAGGTGACCTGGACACCTTCATGTTCTGCTTCCTGTCTCAAGCCACTCACGAGCAGCAAGAATGTGTGTTGGTGAGTACCTGGAGGGGAGATGGCTGTCCATGCTGCCACCCATAACATTTCCCCTTTGGCTTGGTGGCATGAGGAAAGGGCCCCTTTTGGCTCAGGGCAGCTTTGTGGTGTGTCTTTGCGGTTCTCCCAGCCCTGCTCCGAGATGGGATTGAGGTTTGCTATCCTGCCTAAGCCTCTTTCCCTGCCAGCAGGGACTGGATGAAATTCACCCAGAGCTCCAAAGCCCTAATGCTGCCTTAGGTGGGATTATGAGAGAAGCCACCGTGGCATCACCTGAAATCCACCTCCCGGTGCCTCCTGTTTAAAACAATCAGCAGATGTTTGCAGTGGGCTTTTTCTTTCATTACGCTCCAACTCTGCTATTTAATCAGCTCCTTCCTTCCTCTGTTTGTACAAGGTATGGCTCACCCATATTAAAGGGGGGGAAAGGGAAGGTGTGAGACGGAAAAAAAAAAATTTAAAAACTAAAATAAAATTGCCTACCCGAGAAATGTCACTGCCGCGGTGTTATCCCCTCGCTGCCAACACACTCACGGGTTCTGGTGTCGATGGAAAGGTTGCCTCTGATTAATATTAATAAAGAATTAGAGCTGTGTTTGTCACGATCACCTCGTTTGGTCTTGCTCTGTGTGGCAGGTGAAAGCAGAGGAAGGAAGGGAAGAGGTCTGCACGGCGTTCATTAATCATTTCATCAGCAAGGAGTTCAAAGCAGAGGCCGGCCTTAACAAGGGCTGTGTTTATTCAGATGTTCCTCCTCGTGTCCCTGACCTCCTGCCTGGTCAGCTGGTGTGTGCTTCCAGAGCTGAGGTGCTCTTCTAGGGTCCAGGCCATCCAAAATGGGGCTGGCCTGCTCTTGTCTAAGCCAAGGTGATGTCACATGCAAGTGTGACACAGGGGTGTCTATAAAATGACTCCTCGAGTGGTCCTGGTCTCCCCTTTGAGTCAAAGAGTGGTGAGACCATCCTTTGAGACGCTGCCTGGTGGTAATCTTCCTTCTGCAGGCTGGGACCCCTCAGAAGAACGACTCCTCAGGGCAGGGGAGCAGTGGCCAGGACCTGAGAGATGTGTGTGACTGGGAACTCCAGGAGTGAGCCCTAGGAAGGCGTGTTCCATCTCCAAGGCAAGGCAGCAGGGACACACTTCAATTTAAGGGGTTTGGATTCAGAGAGCTCCTTGTCCTTCCAAAAGTTGCTTCCTCCCACCATAAAATAGGTGCCTGAGCTGGAGGACCCCACACCCCTTGCTCTGCTGACCAGAACACTCTACAGGAAACCTAACACTTAAACCAATATTCAATGGTTTCAAATCCAGAGGCCCAAATCCCATTTTTACAGAGCTGCTCCTGCAGCAGACCAGCCCTGCCCTTGGCACATGGTGGTGTTGGGAACACAAAGATGAGTGTCACAGGAGTTCAGGTCCTACAAAATTTATCCTGGTTGGTATTAGGAGCAAATACTGGAATTAAGAGGAATAATAAAATATTGAGAGTGAGTGGCTCTGATTGTGGCTGGTACCTTGCACTGGGTTCATGGAACCCAAGTCAGTCTTGGCTGATGTTTGCATGCAGGGCTTAGTGTGGGCAATTTATGCAGACTTTTAGTGGTATTTTGTTTCTTAAAAGTGTGGAGATTCCCGTAAATCTTGGCTTAAACACATCTGTGTGTGGCCAAACTGGTCTCTGCTTCCTTTATAATCTGTATTTTCTGGATCCAAGACCAGAAGGCAATATACACTTACATATGGCAAAAGTTCTTTGCATTAAGAATTTACAGCTCAACCTTCTTGTTTCTTTTTCCTTTTTTTTTTTTCCTTTTTTTTTGGTTGGGGGGGATTGCTATTTATTATTCAAATGTGGGGAGAGTCGAGCCAAGTGGTGCATTGCTCTCATTAATTATTCCCTGGGATTAAGGAGCTGGTTAAAACCATATCTCCCTTAATCCTGCTTTATTAATTTTATATTCTTGGCAAAAAAAAAAAAAAAGAAAAAAAGAAGCAAAACAACAAACCCCCCCTCTCTCAAACCACTCTACAAAGGGATCATGCAGCTTTCTGCTGGGACCCTGAGAACAGGAGGTCTCTGGTGTTCCGTGGATGCTCGTTTTTTTAATTTGATAAAATAAATTAGCACAGGATTAAAGCCTTCCTGACAGCACAGCTCGACTGCAGTTCCCACCTTAAGGGAGGCATTAAGCATCGTTTTAAGCGTGGAAGTGAAGTGGGAGTGAAGTTCCTGGGAGAGAGGGGAACTTTCCTCTCTCCAGGAGCACAACTGGTGGCCTCTCCTCCCTTCCCAGACACAGCCAAAGGAGCCACCCTTCCCCAGTGACGGGTTTTGGGTTGGGTGAGGTGGACACACACATAAGCCCATCAACCCATTTCATACAGCTGATAACTGTAATCACCCTCTTCCTTTGGGGATATTATGAAGATTTAAATGAAATATTTTTTTTCCCCTAAAACAGCAGAGACTTGACTCCTGAGAGCGAGGGTTTGGTCTCAGAGGGAGAATGGGAAAATGGGAGTGGGGCTTTTGCAGGTTTCATCTCCTTTTTGTGACAGAGAGGCTCCAGCTGGTGCTGTCAGCAGAATCTGCTGGCATGGGATGTGTGGAGGCCAGGCTGGGAGATGCAGATGCAGATGCAGTGGCCTCCAGACTGCTTGTTTTTGTGGCTGCCAGAGAGGAGAGAAAGCACAGTGGTGCTCTGTGGCTCTCTGGCCTCTTCCTTGAACAGAGAGGAACCTGGATTGGGCTTCCAGGGGCAAGGCTGAACCCATCCCAAAGAGTTTGCAAGGCACGAGGATTTGGGCTGTGAGTGCAGGGCTCAGCTTCTTGAGGCTCCTTTTGAGCCCCATGAGGGAGAGGCATTTGGTCCCTCAGCCAGATGGGATCTCTTGGGTGCTTTCTGGGAAACCTGTGCCATGGAGACATTTAAACTGGAATGGGTGGGATAGTTCTCAGAGCTCTGCAGTGCAGCATTTGGGATGGGGACGAAAAAGAGACCACGATGGGTGCGTGACTGGTGAGTTCCTGTCCTGTGCTCATCCATTGCTGTTTGCCTTTCATCTTTCTGTAAGTCAGGCTTTTGTAAGGCTTTCAAAACAGAGTCGTGCCTGAAATATTGCTGAGTGTTTTCTCCCCGGAAAATGTGTCTAGTTTGCCAATAATGGCAGCAGTTCAGCCATGGCTCTGCAGAGATGGCAGGTGGGCCAGGCTGGGATGGAGGGAGGTGTGGGATCCACCCTCAGCTTCTCTGGGCAGGGTTCTGTGGATTAGCAGAGAAGTGCCCTAATGCTCTGCTGGCCTCAGGGTCACTGCTGAAAGCTGCTCCCTCTTTGGAGGGTGTCCTTGACTCACTCTGGTGTCACCTGACCTCACCTGAACACCTTTGCTGCAGAATCCAGGGTCACACTGGGAGCCTGGTGTAGGATTTGAGGCAGTTGTGGAAATTCCCACAGTTCAGGCACCTGAACAGTGCAGAGATTTTTGCAAAAGATCCTCCACTGTGTAGTCATTTGTACAAGAAAGCTGCACAGACCCTACAATAATACAAACACCAGAAAACACCCTCAGGGCCTGATTTGTCAAATATCCCAAACCAAGGCATATCTATTTCCTCTGCCTTTTCTCTACCAACCAGGGATTTCTTTTCTTCCAGAATGTGTGATTACAATTTCTTGTTTGTGAAAAGTCACAAACAGGGAAAGCAGGGAAGTTTACTTTTATAAAAAACAGAGAGATCTTTTGGAGGAAAATTATAAAGTGAGCAGCTTACTTTGTTTTATTCAGTCTAGGAACAACTTCCTAACTCGCTGTGAAGGAAGAGCCAGTTCTTTCTTGTCCTTTTGTTAGCAGAGCTGGCATGGAGCAGGAGGATGCACCATTCCCAGATGCTGGGTATTCTCTGTAAAAAAGGCTCAGGCAGGATTTCATTGCTTGGTAACTCTGTGGCTTATGGAAAATCACTTGGACCTAAGCAAAGTGTGTCTTATCTCAGCCTGAGAGCCCCCAGAGTGGACAGATGGTGGGGTGGGATGCATGGAGCTGAGGAATCCCCAAATGATGCCAATGGAAAGCTGAATTAGACTCCATCCTGCTCCTGAAATACTGTGTTACCTGAGGTGCAGCTCACAAAACCAAGCTTTTCCAGCGGTGTTTGGGCAAAAAGTGTCATCTGTACTGATTCCTGGGTGAGCTTGGCCAGATTGGAGGGGCCTTCCCTGTTTTTGAAGTGCTGTGGCATGGCTGGAGCAGCCTCCTCTCTCCACAGGGACATGAGCTAAAGCAGGGCATGGGCTCGGAGCACTCCTGGAGTTGCCCTTAGTGGCCACTGGCTTTAAAATAGCTGAGAGAAAGCCAAAAGTACACTGATAAAAACTTCAAACAGCTGCCTTCAAGTGCCCTGGTAGTGTTTTGATCTTGTTCCCAAACTTTTGGGTGAGGGAAGAGCTAATTTAAGTTAATTTGCATCACGAAGCATCGCTGATGTGCCAGGGAAGGGGACCTCGCACAGCCACTCAGGAGGCAAGCCAAAAAAACAAAGGCGTGTATTCCCAGATTTGAGGTAGGAATTATATACACTTAGAGTCATGAACTCTGGGTAATAATTGAAAGGTCAGATTGATGAGAGCAGCCTCCGAGATACGATTTCTATGACAGCTTGATGGATGCTCCACTATCAAGGTGTGCTTTTAATCATAATCTCATTACTCCACTTCTTATGGTTCGACTCACCTAAACTCGTGGGAGGAATCAGGGGCCACCTCTAAAATGTGAATTGGCTTTTGTTTGGAGGTAGAGGAGTTGAGTGGTTGGGAGGACAAAAAGGAAAGAAAATGGGCCAGAAGAGAATAAAAGACCTTCTGGGCTGAGGATGAGCCAAGAGTGTGTGAGAGCAGCACCCTCACTGATCCAGAGCAGGGCTCTGGGAACCTTTCTGCAGGTTGGGAGCAGTGCAGGTGCTCTGGAGCAAAGGAAGGAGACTTGAAGCTCTCTCAGCATCAGCATCAGCCATGAATCTCACAGCACTGCTGCCCCAGGAGTCTGGGCATGGGACCCTTGGAGAGATGGCCATGACAGCTCTCCCAGGCATGAAAGTTCACACACTCTGATCTCTCTATCCAAAACACATGAACATTTCCTTGTGGCCAGCTGTAAAATGTGCTGCTGGACAGCACCAGCTTGCATGGTCCCTGTGCCTTGGAGAAGGGAAGAGCCTTTTTTTTTTTTTTGAGGCTGTGGTGCACAGGAGCTGAGAAGATAAAGCTGAGCTTTACCCCAAACAGCCACTGAGGGGACACCACCTCTTCTTTTGTAGTAAATAGCAAGAAGCCCAGAAGAATCCATCACATCCACTGGTCCATCCATCCTGGCTGTGCAGAAATGGCCCTGTAATGACAGTGGACATGGCTCTTTTCCCATGTACGTGTTTCCACCTGCATTGCTGCATCCAGCTCTGGCCCCCAGCACAGGAAGGACATTGCCCCTGTTGGGGTGAGCCCAGGGAAGGCCACTGAGATGATCAGAGGAAAGGTTGAGATAATTTCTTGCTAGGAAATGTTGAGATAATTTCGATCGCTCAGCCCAGAAAACAGAAGAATTTGGGGTGACCTAATTTTGGCCTCCCAGTACCTGAAGGAAGCCTACAAAAAGGTGGAGAAGGACTTATTACAAGGGTGTTTAGATAAAGGACAAAGGGGATTGATTTCAAATGGAAAGAGAATAGGTTCAGGAAAAAATTTTCCCCAGTGAGGCCCTGGCACAGGTTGCCCAGATAAACTGTGGATGCCCCATCCCTTGGAGCATTCAAGGCCAGGCTGGATGGGGCCATGAGTCTAGCAAAAGGTGTCCCTGCCCATGGCAAAGGGGTTGGAAGGAGATGATTTTTAAGGTCCTTTCCAATCCAAACCATTCCATGGTTCTCTGCCTGGGGGTCCTGGTTGGTGGGGGGCTCCCAAAAAGCATCCTCACTCCGAGAGCTCGGCGCCGAGGCTGGAGGAATTCACTCACGCCTCCCTGGAACCTCCTGGAAGAGTTAGTATGGAAATTTCAACCTATTTTTAAGGGTTATTTTCACTCAAGCGAAATCTATCAAAGAAGGAGGGTTATTTTTACAGCAGGCAGCAACCGCCGGTTGCCATGGCAGCGGGCGGGCGAAATGCAATAAAGCATCCCAGTGTTATCGTAAACACAAAGGGAACCACGGGCACCGGCAAGAAAGGAGACTGTCGTGGGGGGAACTCCATGGATCCCTCACCAAGGACCTCGCTGGGCTCGGGGAGAGACAGCCAGGGAGATTTTATGGAGCCCTCTGCGCCTGGTGGACCTAGAGCCCCTCCAAGGGCCTGCCATGAGAGTTAACAACAATGATAGCTCAGCCCGGGATGAACTTTTAACTCTGGTCGTTTGGAAACACTTGGAAGAAGTTTAGAAAATGAGTCATCCAAAGAGGGGGAGCACACATGGAGGTATTCATTTTTGGTCTGGCTTCCAGGACAAGGAGCAGTCGTCTGTTGAGGAGTTGCCTCCTCTTTTAAATGTTTTTTTTTAACTGTTGATGCCTTGGGAAGGCTGACCTGAAACAGAGGCTGGACAGAGCTAGTGAATAAAGTAGGGATTTATTGAAAGGCCACTAGGATCCACCTTGGGTGGGATGGGAGCCTGATCAGGGCTACACACAAGGTGGGCTAAGAATGGTCACAATATGGTTGACTGGTCACAAGATCTTACATTTTTGTAAGTTTTGGTCCATTTGCACATTGGGGTTTAATTGTCCAGTTACAGCTTCAGGTTGTGAGGTGTTATCCCTCTTGTTCCTCCCTCCAGCCACCCTTGGTTGTGCTGTTGGGCTGAAAGTTGTCCTTGGTCTTCAGCAGGAAAAGGATTTGTTTTGTGTCCCTGCTCTGTGCAGAGCTGAGTGACCCTGAATGTGAGCTCAGAACTGCACCCCTGGGCAGCACAGAACCTGAAAATACAAAAGCTAAAGCTTAAGGCATCACTGTGAAGGGATTTTGCACGTGGTAGGAGGGTTCAAGCTCTCCATCTCTTCCAGGTGTTCTCTGTCTCTGCATTAACTCAGCTGCCCTGTTTCACCTCAGCAGCTGAGCACATGTGAGTAACTGGAGCATCCCAACGCTGCTGGACCCAGGAGAGTCTTGATGTGTGTGGGTGGGATCCCTTTTGGGATATCACTCATGAGTGGTGGCCATCCCTGTGTCCCCCCTGTGTCAGGGGACACAACCAGAGACTTCATGAGCCCTTTGAGGGGCTCTATCCCCAAAGCCTGTGCTGCTCTTGGACTGCCCCTCGTTGTTCTTCCCTGCCAAGATGCAGAGTGTCACATTTTGGGTGCACAGGGGCTGCCAGAGCTGGGGAGAGCCTGACACGACCCACAGTGGGTGTTTTCATTTCAGTAATGTGGAGGAAGACCAAACAGGCACAGGACTTGGCTTCTTCACCACACAGAAGCCTCTTCAAGAACCTGAGAGGGTTTTTTTTTTTGTGCAGGAGATCCAGATACTCAGAGTGCTTTTGTTCAGAAGCATGTTGAATCACATATCAAAGCCCAGACCATCCAAAATGCCATTTGGCTCGCCCCAGAGATGGTACTGAGGTTTTGGGTTTGTCACTTAGCTCTCACACCAGAAAAAGCTAGTGGTTTTGAATTTCATGACGTGGAGCAAAAGCCCAGCAGCCGTGACCTTGGCAGGTGCTGCTGAAGACAAGATATTCTCCATCCTTGCCCCATGAAAACTGAGTTATCCCTAACTGAAAACACACCCTCCCAACCCAGCCTAAGGTCAGTCCCACCCCAAAACATATAAATTAAATCCTGGAGGACATGCACACAAGTTGGCTGTCCCAATGCCACCGAATGCCAGGGGACAGACGGGTGTGAAAAAGACGAATCCAGAAAAAAAAAAAAAATCCAAAAAAGGTGAAACCAGCCAGAAGTCCCACTCCTGCCTTCTGCCAAGATCCTGCTGCAGGGTTTGCTGGGCAGTGGCTTTGGAGATCTGGGGCTTGCTTTTGCAGGGAAAAGGAACAAAGGCAGGACTTGCTGTGCAGCAGTGTGAGTATAAATAGATCCCTGGGAGGGTGAGACCAACGGGAGGGGAGAGATTGAGATGATTTCTCTTTCCAAAGGAACAGTCTTGACACCACTTTCTTTTATGGTATCAAGTGATTGCTCCTTGTGCCCTTATCTAGGCAAGGATTGTGTACCAACCCCAGCTACTTGCCAGGGGAAGGCAGTTTGTTCCTTTTTTTTTAAAAAAAATAAAAAATGTTAATTTTCTTTTTATTTAATAATAAGAAAAAATATGATAATGCTCAGCTGGAGGTGTACGTCACCTAAAAGGGTTCCTAACTACTGGGGGTTTTATTCAATTATTAGAGAGTCACTAATCAGGGTCTGTGCCTCTCTGGGAGTCCCTCTGAGGATGAGCTCAAGCTCTCCATCAGCCTGGTGGTATTTAGTCAAACTCTTGCTTGGGGAGCATTTTCACCAAGGAATTCTCCAAAGCAAAGGCAAGGTGAGTTCCCCAGGGGCTGGGATCCCAGCCCTGGTGCTGCCAGGATACACTGGCAGAGCTCTAGACGATCTCCCTGAGATTAAACTTAATTCACAACTCCCCAACCTACGGTTCCGTTCGTAAGCGTTTCATTATCCAGGGGTGATCCATTCTTTGATAGCACATATAGCATGTTACACTTTACAAAGCATTAGCAATAAATGCTTAATGGAGGAGGCTATATCAAGCTGTTAGGGAGAAAGCCCATTACGGAACGTGGGCTCCTGCTAAAATAAGTGTGCGTCTGTTTAACACCTGATGTTAACTCGGGAAGCCTGTTAGAAAGCTCTGCTTTTTTGGCACAGGGAAAATGAGAGGCACTTTATGTATTAAAGTGTCACCGAAATTTCCTCCCTTTGTTTAAAGCAATCTTGAGGAAGTGTTGTCTGCAAGGTAGCTGGCTGAGATGGGAATTCTGGAGGAACCCAGACATGCGGCAAGGAGACCTCGAGCTCTGTGAGGTTTTTAGCTTATCCTAAGATTCTCAGCTGCCAGGGTTCCAACATCACTCTTTTAGCATTTTTAGCACAAAACCGAGCTGGTTTTGGTGGGGTCTGAATGCATCTGGCCCAGCCTGAGCTGTGCACCCCACTGCCAGCTCCACCAGGGAAGTTCAGTTCTTCATTTACAGCAAGGGTGGAGAGAAAGGGCAAGAGGCATTGGCTTTAAACTGAAGCAGGTCAGGTTTAAATTGGATATTGGGAAGAATTTCCTCCCACTGAGGGTGGGGAGGCCCTGGCACAGGTTGCCCAGAGCAGCTGTGACTGCCTCTAGATCCCTGGAAGTGTTCAGGGCCAGGTTGGACAGGGCTTGGAGCACCTTGGTATAGTGGAAGGTGTCCCTGCCCATGGCAGGAAGGTTGAAACAAGGTGATTTTTCATTTTCCTTCCTACCCAAACCATTCCACAATTCTATTTGCAAGGTCTAACCTCAAGTCCAGCACCACCGAGGCTGAGTCCCAGCACTGCTCTGTGGTACACAAACCTGCTCACCACATCTGTGTCCACACAGTGCATGGCACACCCTGCACAATCCACGATGGTTTTGGGACCAGCATAACTGGACTGGGCTTCTCAGACTTCCAAAACACACCTGCTGTTCCCCTCTCCTCACACCTGACCCCTCTGCCTTATTCCAGTGCTTCAGCAGTTAAATGGAAAATGGTGTCTGAGAAGATTAGAATTAAGTTATTAAAGCATCTGGACACTTTTAAGAGGATTGCTGAGCATCGTAGTACTCAAGATTGACTTGAGAATTTGGGGGTGGATTTGCAGCTGGAAGAAATTCCTCATGTACTGTATACCTGCCCCTTGTGTATATGTTAGCATACTTGGCACAGATGTCTCTTTGTTTCCGTACAGGAAACTAATTGCCTTCCTTGTTTCAGTCTGAAGTTTTCTTGTGTCATTCTGTAAATAATGAGAGGCATTTCTCAAAGTTTGCCAGCGCCTTTGTCTCTCCTGGCAGTGTCTCAGCTGCCTGCCCTGTGCTAGAGGAGCGTCCCCCTCGCTGGAAACCTGGTGTCACCTCAGCAGGGTCCACACTGGTGGAGGTTTGTCAGCTGGGAGATGTCCTGCAGGGAAGCAAAAGTGTGGGAAAGGAGGTTTTATGTGAGTGACAAGCTTTGCCTTTGAGCTCACCCTAACTTCCAGCTTTTTGGTGTGAATTCCTGGAGATCAAAGTTCTTTATTTATGCCCAGCACAGTGGGGGCAGCAGCACCTGTGACCCACAGGGATGTGGCCCCCAGCAGTGCAGCTCTTGCCTGGATGAGGGATTTTCTCAGCCTCCCCAATGCTTCTGACCCTCTGTTTCCTTTCATGTGCCTTTTAGAAGCCGATTTTTTGGGTAGGCAGCCTCTCATTGTCTCTAAGCTGTATCTCCCGAGGCTCAAAGAAGAAGAGCAGAAGTTCGGGGCTTGTGACAGAATTGGAAACAACGTGATACCATGATGGAAATCCAGCTCTTTCCTCCTGGTACCAAATGATGGTTTGCTACAGACCCATGGGAGAAGAAATACCCTCAGAGCTTTCCCAGGAAGGAAGAGCTGGAGCAGATACGGAATGCAAGAGGGATGAGAGAGCCTAAAGCCAGCCTAAAAAAATTTCTGCTGCTCCAATTTGATGTGAAAGAAGAATTCAGGTCAGTAATGAGAGAGCAGATGTGAATGCTTGGTGCAGGAGGCTTTGCTGCTGTGAACGAGGCAGAGTTTACAGGTGTTTGAGCAGCAGAAGGGGAGGTTTGTGTGGTGGGAAGGGGAGGGTCAGTTCCAGTCGTGGGTCTGTGACTGCCCACATCCACCCAAATCCGGAGGAAAGAGCACTTCCCTGATCTCATGGCTTGCACAGACAGCCCTGTGAGCAGAGGGAATGCAGCTCGGAGCTGCTCTGCAGCCCAGCTGGCAGGACTTGACTGCACAGAGCAGCCAGGACCCTCTGCTGCTGCTGACCTGGAGGCTGTTTGCCCACCCTTCACCCACCCCTGAGCACCAGCTGCTGAGCTGGCAGAGCAGCTCTGGCGACCCCATCCCAGCCACTGGCAACTTGATGCTGTCGCTGCTCTCTTATTGAATGTAACCATCACAGCTCTGCTGTCTGTGGTGTAATTTGGGCTAGGAGGGAGTGAGGGATTGCAGCCAGCAAAGGAGCACCGAGGAGGGCTGGTGATGGGAGAGAGGCTTGGCTTTAGCTGAAAACCGCCTGGGAGGAAGATTTGTGGGTGGCCAGAGGATGCTGTTGGATATGTCTGAGCCAGGCTTTGGGCTCTGTCAGTGCTCCAAGGCTGGCTCCTTGTGCCTGGCTGCGGAGATGGGGTCTGGGAGAGGATGCTGAGCTCTGCCTCAGTTTCCCCTCTGAGAATGCAGGAGAAGGGAGCCTTTGGGGCAGCTGAAAGGAAGGGAGGAGGGGGTGTTGGGCTCTCTTGCCAGCACCTGGGGGCATGTTCTGACTGACTGCCCTTCCTGCTGGGACGGCTATTTATCAGAAAGGAAGCCGGCAGGGAGGGAAGAGCATCGTGAGTCGGGTCAAGCCATCAGATCTCTGTCAAGGATTTGGCCAGGACTTTTATTACCTGTCCCAGTTGTCACTTCTGTGTGAGAGCAAGCAGGGACATGGTGAGTACCTGGTTACTTGGGGGCTGTCACATCTGCTGCAGGGGGGACAGTACAGCTTGTGACAAGCTGGTGTCATTAGCACTGGGCTCCGAGGATGCTGCCAGTCGGGATTCACTGCCCGCTTCCCTGGGACCAACCAAGCCATCCCGGCTACCTGGAGCATGGCTGGGGCAGGGATCTGACGGTTCTCAGCATCCCCGCACAAGGAGCTGCTGTCTCCTGTCCTCGCTGGAGCGGGGAGGGGGCGATGCTCCGGCCCCGCTAATTGCGGCCGGCTCCAGCTCCGGGCACCGCCTGCCTCGGGCTGCCAATCCCCCCCTGCTGCCCTGCATCGCGTCAGCCGTGTCACGGTGTGTGTCACAGCTCTGTCACGGTGTGTGTCACAGCTCTGACACCGTGCCGGGGCAGTGACAAGTGGTAATTGGGTCCCCCCTCCACCAGCATCACTTGCCGAGGTCAGGGGGAGGCAGGGAGGGACCTCGCAGCCATCCCAGGAGCGGCTCGCACACCGAGACCTTCCCGGACCCTCCAGGTGTTGGCAGTGGGGATGCTCTGCAGTCACAGACACACTGAGCAGGGTGAGGGGGTGAATTGACATCACTGTCACCTTGGCACCCAGCCACAGGAGCCCTGGGATGTCCCTGGGCGTCCCTTCAGGAGCACCGAGCTGCAGGTTTTGCTCCTTATGCCCCCAATCTCATTCGGAGATGCTCAAATGCTCTTGTGGCTGTGAATGCTGCAGGGATGGGTGTGATGCTCCCGCTCTGCTTGTGCCAAGGGATCCCCTCAATCCCAGCAGGAACTCTGAACTCTGTCAGCAGCCTCTGATCCTTCCAGGGTCTGGCCTGGCCTGCCTTTAGTTTGGGATGGGGACTTGCATCCCAGCCAAGTGTGTCTGGAGTACGGAGTTGCTGCAGAGAGCTGATTAGATTAGGTGATTGCAGCAGGAGGGACGCTGCAGCTCTGGGTGTGCCAGCCCCATGTCACTGCTGGCGCCCACCCCTCCTCATCGTTCCTCCCTCCTGTGATTTTCACCAACTTGCTCACTTCCAAGGGCCCTTCCCATATTTTCCCCAGCTCCTCTCAGGCCCTGGTGTCTGTGGCTGTGTGTGGCAGTGCATTTCAGCACTGATTACAGCGATGGTGAAAGGCCCTTTCAGCGGCAGGGCTGGCCAGCAAGGTGGGGAATGCTGTCTTCTCCATCATCAGCGGGCTGATCCGCTGCCAGCAGCACCCCTTCTCATCTTCCCACCTCCTGGGGGGCTGCTGCTGCTGAGGGCTGCTGCTGCTTGCTTCAGCTCAGCTGCTTGTGTGGTTATCAGGAGCAGTGCATCCCCCCGACAGCACATCTGCAATTATTGGGAGGGTTTTTTGCCTGTGGCTGCACACCCCCACTGCATTTTCAGCGATAACAGCTCCTTTGTCTCGGGTGTTTTACCCAGCCTCTTGAAATCAGGGACTTAAGGCAGCTATTTTTGGTTTTGAACCTGGTTATCAAGAGAAAGCATCATAATTTGTCCGTGGTTTTTGCTGCGCTGACACCACTCCCTGTGGCAGGTGCTTTGGGCTGATGCTCAGCCAGTCCCAGGCTGAGGGATGGACGTCAGTGCTTTAGGATCTTTGTGAGGTTTCAGGTGATTTCTCCTCAGCTGTGGTGGTTTCCCCACCAGTGGGACCTTTCTTCCCTCAGGGCTGCCTGACATCTGCACTGTGGTCCTTGCCCATGTCCCCCCTCCACAAAGCAACCTCTGGGACAAACCACAACCAATGGCCCATTTAAAAGCGCACACCTTGCACGTTTTGGGGTCCCAGGAGGACATCAAAACCTTGCTGATGCATCTGCTCTGCTGAAAAGCTTGGCTCGTGCCATCATGGCTCTGCTCCCGTTCCCTGAGTGAGTGGAAGTGCTGCTGGGCTGCCTCTCCTTAGGGCTGGGGCTGCCAGGACTCAGCTCCCTGCCTCACATGTGCCTCTGCTAGCACAGCAGTGCCCTGCTGCCTTCTGCCAGGTAGATTTTAACCCCTAAAATACAGGCACAAGACCCATCTGTGCTCTCAAGCTTCCCCAGGAGCCTCTCTCCTGTGTGCCCCGAGCTGGGCTCTGGCATTGCGTGTGGATGGCCACATGGGGAAGAAGAATGGTTTTAAACCGACTGAGAATAGTTTAGACTGAATGTCAGGAAGAAATTCTTCACTGGGAGGAAGATGAGGCCCTGGCAGAGGTTGCCCAGAAGAGCTGTGGCTGATGGAAAATGCTCGTGCCCAAGGCAGAGGGTGGGAACTGGATGAACTTTAAAGTCCCTTCCAAACCAAACCACTCCATGATTCTAGGAATAATATCCTAGAATGCCAAAAGCACCCTGCAGGACCCTCAGGTCCAGCATGGCCCTTTCCTGGCTGTTCTCATCCATGGGGTAACAGCTGCCTGCCCACAGCCCACAGTTATCCATCCCAGGGACCATTGGAATGACTGCCACAAGCTTCACGCAACACCAAGAGGCATTCACCCAACCTCTCTTAAATTCACTCAGCTACCTGCAACAACAACAACAACAACAAATGTTTTTGATTTAAGAAATTCATTGAAATAGTAAATAAATAGATAATTTGAGGCATTAAGCTGTATATTTTTTTTTCATAAGGACTTATTGCTGCTTTCCCAAAGGTCCTGCTGATGTCAAGGGAGGCAACCTCTTCCTCACAGTCTGGTAGGGACAGGGATGTCATCCTGAGGGAGGCCCCCAAAACTGTTTCCTTAAAGGTGTCCTTTCTACCTCATTATCACTACTTCACGTTTTCTGAACATTTTTTGACCACATTAATGATTATAGTGAAGCAGGATTCCTATTGGCAGCACAAATCACCCTTTCGAGATGATACCAGCACTTACAGTCTTGTTCCTGCTATTAACAGAATTATTATTATGACTTTGCCACGCTTCCCCTTCCTAAAGAAAGCAATTCAAATCCAAATATTCTGGCTTAAAAATATCCCCATCCTCGTTTTCCTCTCTAACCCAAAAAGAGGTCGCACCAGCCCTTCTGGGTAATAGAAGAGCATCTTTCTCTGGATGTACTTATGCTGTGGTTTAGGTTATCAAGCACACTTCTCAGGCCTGAGAATGACTGTACATCCTAATTGTACATCCTAATTGTACATCTGCTGAATTCAGCTGCCTCTGGGCTCAGCACTGGGCTCAGGTCTTCTGCAGCTTGGCCCTGCTTTGCTGTCTGGGGACAGAGCCAGCAGCTGTGGAAAGGTGACATTACCAGATGTTGGCCAGGTGTCCCCTGGTGTGGCTTGCCCAAAGAGCCTGAAGGTGATCCAGGGGATTGATCCCAAAATATTGATCCCAAAATCCCATTTTAGATGAGGTGCCTCTCTTCTTTTTCTCGAGCTTCAGGGCACCACTGATCCCATCCATCTAGCAGGTTGGAATTTTGGCTACCCTGAAAATCAGCTGCCAGAAGAGCAAAACAGGGAGCTGACAGGGTGTTTGTCACAGCTGGGACTGTCCTCAGCAGGCTGAAGGTAGCTGGATGATAGGATACACAGGAGAGGACACATTGTTCCCAGTCTTGGCCGTTATGGCTTTACAAATGACTATTCCAAGCTTAGTTCCAAAATGGTGTCATGGCTTTCTCCGCTGTCATCAATTGCCATCAACACTGCATTTAGCTGACATAATTACTTATTGTTACAATCAGTGCCCATTAGGTTAAAGCTAAATTACAGTCTCAGTCCTTGGGAACTGCCTATTACATCCATATGAATACGCAAAGTTCATCACTCATGATTAACGTTGCTACAGCGAATACAAAAGGAATTAGTGAGGACCTGTCACTTATTGTAAAGTGCTGCCAGATTATGGTATCAGAAATGATGTGTCAACTGTTAAAACTTAATAATCCATGCTGGAGTGCTGTATCTGATTATAACAGTGATCAAAGGAGAGGCCTGATTGACACTGGGAAACATTATGGGACCGATAACCTGCGAGGGTCAGGAGTCGTGGACTGAGTGCCAGGGACACAGCTCAGTGTGCTCACCCCCGGCTCTGGGCACTCTGAGGGGCTGGGGACACTCCTGGGGGCATCTGCCCGGGTGCTGGCATGATCAGGAAAAGATCAATGGGTCTGTGGTGCCTGGGCAGCTCTCAGAGCTGCAGCTCCTGCCTGGCACCTCCCTTTCTGGCAGGAGAGAGCCTGTGGGTTCCATCATGGGATTCAGTCTCCCTCTGCTCTGGCTGATGGTGTAAATCACCCTGCTGCAGTCAAGACTGGCATTTCCAGACCCTCCTCTTGCACTGATGAGTCCTCAGTGAAGTGTGGGAGCACATTTCCCCCAGTGGGAGCTGGGAGGACCCCGGAGCTCTCCTCATTTGGGTGGGTTTTGCTGGGTGCCTCCCTGTGGGGTAAAAGCAGCATCCATAAGTATGGATATGTGCATGTGTGCAGGGATTTTAAAAAAAAGTTCTAAGGTTTTATTTCAACATTGCTTAAGGGTACTGCCTGATTTTTCTAATTTGAAGAGACTTTTTGTTTAGAAATTGGTTGTTTTGCATTTTTCTTTCAAACTCTCAAGACTGAAGAAAATGTTTTACTTCACTTCCCTGAGGGGTTATGGTTTTTCTTTTTCTTTTTTCTTTTCTTTTTTTTTTTTCCCTTTTCTTTTTTCTATTTTTTGGGGGTATTTTTGTTGTTTTATTGGTTTTTCAGTTTTTTGTTTCTAAAAAACCATCCTAGAAGCAAACATAAAGATCTGTTGCTGAACTCTGCTAACAGAGTCCTCTTGGGAAGAAGAGCCGAACCACACAGGCTGAAGCACATGGGCTTGACAGAAGTGGGGGCTATAAATCTATGTCTGGCCCCTGCTAATCCCCCAAGACAGGCTCTGGCTGAGGCAAGGGATGGTGTGGTCCCTCCAAATCCATGGCATTGTGCTCCTCATCCAGCAGAATGCCTGGAGCCAGGATGTGGGGAGGTCTTAATCCACAGCAGAGGTTTGTGTTGGGCCATGGATGGGTGGTGAGCCCTGCTGGGCTCTTCCCCACAGCCCCAGAGTTTTGTTTGTTGGGTGTTGGTTGCACATCACAGAATCAAAGGATCACAGAATCACAGGATCACAGGATCACAGAATCACACAACAGCTTGGGTTGGAGGGAACCTTAAAGGCCTTCTCATTCCAACACAACTGCAATGAGCGAGGATGTCTAACCTGGCCTTGAATCTCTCCAGGGATGGAGCATCCACCACCTCTCTGGGCAACCTGTAGTAACTGCAGATTACGACTGGTCACAACTTGATTTGGAGCTCAAAGCTCTCTACTCCATATCAGAACTTTACCCTGTCCTTCACTCAGCTTAGGTTTGCTGACAGCATCCTGCATCTCCACCAAAGTGCATTTAAAGCTCTCACAGGTTTCTGCTCCAAGGCTTCTGAACCCTTTTGTGACTCGTGGCAAGAGCTGTGCTTTCTGCTGCTGCTGTCAGGATCCCAAATGCTCCAGCAGATGCCAGAGGCATGATTTGTCCTTTGGATAGCTGTTGCTCCTACACAGCCCTTGCTTCCTGAGCAGCCTGCAGTCTGAGCCGTGTCTCCTCTGCCTGTAGCAATTCCAAAGCCAGGGAAGGAAAGCTGTTCTCTAGAGATCACCAGCTGTGGAGAGAACAGGGGAAGATCCATTTGTCAGTGGTCTCAATGTCCTTGCTTAAGACCTCTGTGCCAGGGTAGTAGGGGAAGGTGAGCCAGGCTGCTGGGGAGCTGTGCCAGTGCACCCCATAGCTGTCCACACCATGGGCTGTGAAACCACCCAGAGCTGAGCTGCTCCACCCAGATTCCTCTGCCTGGACTCGTGTGCCCACTGTAAAGCCACGTGGATTCACAAACAGGCCACGCTGGAAGGCTGTGGGAAGTGTCTTGGTGCTGCATCCAGGTGTCTGCCATGCTGTGGATGCCCAGGCTGCTGCATACCCACCACCAGCAGCTTTTCCTGAGGCTAAGCTTCTCCTCACCTCCCGTTTTACCGGAGCTGTTTTAGGCTATGAATTCCTGTGCGTCTCCCAGTGATGGCTCAAGGAAGAATCACTGGTATATTCAAAGGTGTGTTTGTATCGTGTCTCCCCTCCGAGTTTCCCAGACCTCCAGGTACCCTCTCCTCTCCTTTCCAGGCTTGCTCCAGTTGTGCTCCATCTTCTTTGAGGAGCAGTGGCATTTTTTGCCCCAGTTTGACTCTCCTTTGCCCGTGGTCCAGTGTGACCTTTGGTTGCTTATCTCTTCCCTGCTGGCACTCGAGCTGTGGAGCTGTTGGACAGCTAAGGGAGAAACTTCATCCCACCCCTCTTGAACAGCATCCTAGCTTTTATTGATCATGCCTTCTCCTTTTCCCTGTTTTTCCCTGTGCTAGACACACCTATATATGTATATATGGCATCATACAGGGATTGTCCTCTCCCATATATTAGAGGACCTGATAACAATACCAAGGACCTAAAAACCAGAAAGATTCAGTCAAGCTTTCTTTAGTTCTCCCACACTAAGACCTTTCTTTTGCACTGGCTCTTAGGGTTTTATTTTTCTTCTTTGGTTGCCTAACTGTGATGGCAAGAGCTGGGTTTCTTTCTTTTCTTCTGCAGCAACAAAGCAACATAACTAAAAACACTTGTTTGGGCTAAACTGAAAACTTGAAACATCTTTGGTGTGAACCTGCAAACAAGACTTCCCGAGTCCCGCTCTGTTCTGGTTCAACTGATATATTTGATCTCTGGAAAAAATAATGAAACATTTACTTATCCTTGGCAAACAAAGCTCCCTTTGGAGGACCTGAAATGTGATCTTGTCATTTCCATTTCAAATAATTTTAAAAGTCTGTATAATTTTAACCATAAAATGGAAAGTGTAGCTGGCCAGTCACTGTGAATGGAAACGTTCCCTTTCAAAGCACTCAAATAAAATCTTTCATCTATTTTCTTCAAGCTTTCCTGCCTGTTGGCTGGTTTGAAGTCAGCAATTCATCGAGATGAAGTTGTGCAAAGTTGGCTGCTGCTGAATATGCATTTTTTTATCCTTTTTTTTGGTTTTTTTATTCCCCAGAGGAGAGAGATTGAGAGTGACAAATATCGCTGTGCTGCACCATCAGGAGCTCTGTCCCTCTCCGTGCACACCTGTGGAATCGCAGGTCTGACCTCTTCCCCCTGCCCAAGTCCTTGCGCGGCGATTCCCCTCGTCCCCGCTCTGGACACGGGATTACAGCCCCGGCTCCTCTTCCCGGCGCATCATCAACATGTTGTTTCCAGGGTCATAAATTTGCACTGTGATGAGACACAACCAGATGTTCGGATACGTGAAGCGACTGGCGAAGCAGCGCGCCTGGCGCGGCCCCCGCCTTCCCCAGCCAGCCGCCCGCTAATGAGAAGCAGGGCCCTCGCCTCGAGCCGGGCCAGGACAGACGGAGAGCGGCCCCAGGAGCCACCACCGAGCTGCCATCCCGACCCTCTTCCTGCTCTCCGTGCCCGGGGAGCATCTCCAGGGCTGGAGCCGGGCGCTCTGGTGGCTATTGGCTTCTGGTGGCCATCTGGAAGGAGAGTTTGGGCCGGTACAGGGGGGGAATGCACAAGGCAGTGGTCCTCCTTGTTAGAAATGCTGTGGGATGCTTTGTCATGTAAAAATACTTCTGAGATGCGCGTTTGGGATCGTCTGAGTGGCTGAACAGGCTGGTTTGTAATGGAGAGGCTCATGGGGAAGCGGGGTCTTAGCTCGGGATGCTGAGCTGGTTCCCTCTGCCAGGAGCTGCCATTGACTGGGAATGCCCCTTTCCAGGTGGCTCCAGCCCATGTGTCCCCAAGCCCCCTGGATGGGCAGGGAGGTGGGGCAGGGGAAAGTGGCACTGGAAAGCAGCTGAAGAGCTCTTCGCAGGCCACGTGTCCCTCGTGGGCTGTGAGGGTCCTTGGGATGGCTGCAGTTCTCCAGTGTCTCCTGCACACACACCCCCTACACCCCTCACACCCCCCCAACACACTCACACTGCCCTTCCAACCCCAGTCCTTGTGTCCCTTGGTGCACATTCACTGGTGATGTGTTGAGACACACACTGAGCAACAGGGAATCCACACCCTGATTGCAGCCTCAGCGTGGAGATTTGGTCCTACAGCTGCTTCTTACAGCTGTAAGGAGGGGCACTGGCCATAAGATAAACCCCAGGAAATTCCACCCTAACATGAGGAAAAACTTCTTTACATTCAGGGTGGCAGAGCACTGCAACAGCTGCCCAGGCAGGTTGTGGGGTATGAATCCCAAACCCACCTGAATGTGTTCCTGTGTCACCTGCTCTGAGTGACCATGGGCAGTGGAATCGGACTGGATGACCCCCAGATGTCCCTTCCAACCCAAACAGTTCTGTGGTTCTCCTTCCTTTTGCTCTTCCAGTGGGTACTGGTGGTAATTCCTCACGTGCCTGCTCCCACAGCACAGGGCTGGGCAGGTCTGCTCTCTCCTTTAGCATCCAGGCAAGCACAGAGGGTGAAGAAGCAGAAGAGGGGGAGCAGAAGTGTGTTGGTACCACACCCAAGGGCTGCACATCGGCCAGGACATCTTCAGGAGATGCTCCTCAGCTGCAGGTTCAGCAACAGCCCCCAAAATGGAGAAGATGGAGCTTGGTAAGCCCTTGGAGGGGAGAAAGCACCGTGGTACCCATGGCCACCGGCACCCCTTGCAGCCCCAGCTCCAACAGAGGGGGAGCCCAACCATCCCTGGCTGTCTTTGCCATCAGCCCATGGGATTTTCCTTAAGGCCATGCTGGAGGGATGGGATCAGGCAGCCCTTGGGCATGTTCCCAGCAGCCCTTTTCAGGGACGAAAGAGTGAAAAAGAGTGGTTTTGGGTCAGCCCCAGGTGGCTGTGAAGGGTTCCACCACCCTGCCTAGAGCTGCTGCCCTTCCCGTGGGAAGGCCAGGTGAAACAGGGATGGCTGCCAGCAGCTCCTGGGGCTGCCCCAGCCTGTCCAGGGGAAGAGGGGACACCCCGTGACAGGCATGTGGAGACCTCTGCATCCCACTGTGCCACAGAGCACCCACCCCATTGTGCAGCAGCACTGGAGGGAGTTTGGGTTAAAAGGGGTTAACAGCTCTCTGCTGTAACACATGATTGGTCTTTATGAGGTTGAAACTCTTGTCTGTTTGAGGCCTACAGATGATGCTAAAGAGCACAATAATGACAGCAATTCAAAGCAATCTAATTATGCAAACGGGAGGCTAAACAATTTCATCATCCTTAAATTAGATTGTCCTAATGAGATAAAGACACCAATTAATCCTGAATTAATTTCAATAGCCTATTTCAGGCAAACACTTTAATATGCAAATGTAAATGAGAAACAAAGCCTACTGTAGAATGCCAGAGTTCAAAACCTCTCTCTGCACAGCTGCAGCGGGTGTAAATAGTGTCTAATGAGTTTGCATGGAAAGACACAACCAGTTGAAAATTTTAGACTTCATAAAGCACAGCCGGTGCCTCAGGTAGGTCGCAGTGCTAAGGCAGGCAGGAGGAGAGGGAGGAAGAGGGAGGAAGAGAGGGGACTCACTCGGGGAAGACCATCAGCCACTCTCCACAGGCACACCGGGATGGGTCCAGCCACCGCCACCACGGGATGAAGGCTTTTAACAAGTCACCGCTCCAAAAAGCAGAATACTTCATGCTGAGCACCTGGCCAGTCGCCTTCCTAGGACACAGAGATGATTTTAATTAGCTGTTGCATAATTGTTTTAAATTAGCCAGTTTGTTGTGCACTCACTCACACACACACACAAATCCACTTCTGTTTTTTTTTCTCCTGAGCACTTGGCAGTGGAAAGGGCAGGGTCTGTGGTTTAGGTTACAGGCAAATCAAACATCATCCAGAGTTTCTCTTGCCTTGCTTCCCTGCTGTAACAAAGTTCCAGGAGACATCCAAGAAGCGAGCCCCAGTCCCTGACTGAGGTCTGTCTTCCAATTTACACTTTTTTTTTTTTTTTTTTTTTTTTTCAATCCCAGCCCTGGGCAGGGGACCTGCATAGGTGGCTGTGGGAAATGATGGCATCGAAGGTGAGGCTCAGCTCAGAGTTATTCTTCTCCAGCAAGTCCCAGGAACGTGCCATGGAGGAAGCTGTTAGAGACAAACAAACAAAGGAGGAACAAAACCAAACTGCCCCAGAATGAGCACCTCTTGGATAATTTATCCCTCTACCCCTCCTTCTGCCAAATTCATCCTGGGCTGCTGTTATGGGATAATATTAGAATCACAGAGTGGTTTGGTTTGGCAGGGACCTCAAAGATCATCTCGTTTCAACCTCTCTCCCATGGGCAGGAACACCTTCCACTGTCCCAGGCTGCTCCAAGCTCTGTCCAGCCTGGCCTTGGACACTTCCAGGGATCCAGGGGCAGCCGCAGCTTCTCTGGGCACCCCATGCCAGGGCCTCCCCACCCTCACAGGGGCAAATTTCTCCCTGATACCTAATCTAAACCCACCCTCTTCCACATCAAAGCCATTCCCCCTTGTCACAAGTCCCTCTCCAGCTCTCTTGTAGCCCCTTTAGGTGCTGGAAGGGGCCCTACATTCTTCCTGGACCCTTCTCTTCTTCAGGCTGAACAGCCCCAACTCTCAGCCTGTCTCCATAGCAGAGGTGCTCCAGCCCTGTAGTGTAACCCTGAGAGGATTTGTGTCCTTCCAAAAATATTTCCTCATGTGTGACAACCCTGAATGTTCTTTCCCCTTAAAGTGCCTGTTCTTTCTTTGAGTTTCTCCGAGGTTTATCCTCGGCCTCACCCGGTGGCAGCTCATGCTGCAGTGAGGGGGCAGCCTGGGGGGAGATGAGGGGACTGTCCTGCGAAAAATTGAGGCTTCTCTGTCCCTCCCACATTCTCCTGTAGCCTTTCCACCAAATCCTGAAGAGCTGCCAGCTGGGCTGGAAAGATCCTTTTCTTCTGGACTTCTTCTCGATGGGATAAAGCTGAACAACACTGCTTGACCTTTACCGAGCAGACACCTCGTGTCTTCCCCAAGTCTTGGAGGAAATTCCCTCTTTGTTTTGGCACCACATGGTTTTCCAGGTATTTCCTGAAGCAGTGGGATCCTGTCCTGTTCACGTCACCTCCTGCAAGGGCTTTCTGGTACTAAATAATGTTGTTGTCTGTCCTGCTTCTCTTAGGAGGGCAGCTTGTGTTGGAGACAGGAATTCCAGCGTTTCTACAGGGAAATCTTGGGTAACCATCATTTATGCAACAGGGTGTTTAATCCTTGCTGAGTGGACCACGAACATCCCTTTCCATTTCTCCAGCCTTAATGGTCATGGTGGTTTACTGACAGATGAATTGAGACAGTGAAAGGGCTGATGGCCCAGAGCTCACAGCATGCCAGCAGATCTGGAGATCTTCTATCACACATGTTTGTCCTTGGAAAAAAGACAATTGACTCAGTAAATTGCTTAATCTCTGGCACGCTGGGTACCAGTGCTGCCTTTTCTGCTGGAGCCTGGCAGTTTTTTTTCCAAAGCACTCGGCACTGCCTGGGCTCTGTTGTCTGAGTGATCAGAAGGATAATGTGAGCTCCAGCTCATCTTGAGATGCTGTGCCGTGGATGGGGACCTGGGCAAGAGCTTGGAGGTGCTGATGCTCCCAACAGGAAGAGCAAATCCCACCGTGTGCAGGCGTTCCTGGGCGCTGGAGCACAGCTTTAGTGGCTCTCAGAGACAAGGCACTGGGTTGCCTGGGTCTTTGGCCTGGCATGGGAGAGCAGGGGGATCCCCAGAGCTGGGGTGGTGCCTTTCAGGAGAGAGGCTGGGGGAGCCCAGGGTGGGGAAGCCGTTAGCAGGCACGAGCTACCTCCAAAAGAGGATGACAGATCACAGCCCGGGGCTGTGGTTTCCCGCTAATTAATACCAGATCTGCACATTACCCCATCACCCCATGGGAGGAATTGGGACTGAATCAGGGGTGAGCACACGATCGCGTTTTTGCCAAATTACCCGGCTCCTACAATATGGTGTGCACCTGGCTCCCTGCCAGCGGTGGGAGCACAAAACAATACCTGATTCAGCAGAAAGTCTTCTGGCCCCTTTGGAGATCTTGTGAAGCAGCAGAAAGAGTTTATATCTGTTCAGCACTTTGCATTGTTTTCCGCCTTGGTCTGGGTGCCATAAAATTGGATTTACGGCCCTGAGGAAGCGTGGCCAAAGGAGCACAGCTTCTCATGCCAGTGCAGTTTAAAAGCAGAGGTGAGGATGGGTCCAAAAGTAGTCCTGCTGAGTTTCCATCTAGATGTGAGCTCTGTTGCCTGGATCCATCTGTCGTTGGAGCCTGGTGATCCCCGGAGGAGCTGAGACCCTGAAATCGGGACGCTCGGTCATGTTTTAGTTAAAGGGCTCTAACAGTCAGCCAGGGGACTTGTAAAAATGTTACCACAGGGTCTCCTGTTTATTCTGCCACTCTCTGTACTCAGCTCACACATTAAAAGATGGTATTTTTTTAAGCTGCCAGTGCTGCTGTCTGATGAATCCAGCTGTTTTCTTTCCCCCTCTGAAACCGTGACATTTGTAATCAGCATTTAGTGGGAAGCCTCCCAAGTGCCACGTTCTGCCCTGGTACTCAGGGAGGTGGAGTGGGCCTGTGGGGATGTTGGTGGATGCATGTCCTCCACCTCCTCCAGCCTGGGCTGGTGCTCCAGCTGCTGTGCTGAGGTGAGCTCACACTCCCCCAAAAAAACCCCGCAGCCAGCTGGGATGACAACAGGCTGTCATTTGGCTTGCCAGGGGCACGGGTGTGAAAATCATCCTCAGACTTCCAGCTGCCCAGGCAAGCTGGATTCTCCTTGTTTTGCTCACACACCGCTCTGCCAAGGGAAGGAGGCCCAGGGACCAGCTTGGGTACCCAGCACTGCCTGTGGCTCTCTTTGTGCCTGCCTGGAAGCTCCCAAGGGGAAGGCAGAGAGAGCTGGGATGCTCTCTGTCCTGACATGGATTTTGGGAGGAGAGTGCTGGGACTAAAACTCCGAAGCAAAGTAACAGGAGTCTCCTGATCTTCCTGTTTTTTCCAGAAGAAAAAACCCATCTTCTTCCAAACCAGTTTGCCCCAATCCCTCCTCGAAAGCCCCTTGCACACAGCAACTCCTCCTTGCATCAACCCAAGGGAGAGTCTTTACATTCCTTGCATGTGGATATTCACAGTTTTACAGCTGTAAAAGCGAGGCTGGGCTGGGGAGAAGCAAAAAGGTGGGCTCAGAGGAAATAAAACCACAGCAGCAGCGTGGTTACTGATGAGCCATCTGAGGTGCAGCGGAGAATCTGCATAAAATATTCCTCCTGGAGCTCGGGCAGCCGGTTCCAGCCCAGATAACAGTCTGACAGTCACCGAGGAAGGATGCCTTTAACCTTCACAAAAACTGAGAGGACAGCAGAGAAATGAGCCAGGCAGTGGTGTCATGAAAATCACAGCCTCAGCGCTTTGGATGAGTTTTGCTCCGCAGCAGAGTTTTGGGAAATAAGGACAGAGGGGAAATAAGGAAATGCTGAGAGGAAGGTGAGTGGTGGGCCAGGGGTGTGCTCCTGGCAGGGCTGGAATAGTCCCTTGCAGAAGGAGATCTGTGCAGAACTTGGTTCCTGCTGGTCCTGGGGATGAGGAGATGCTGTTGCTGCTGGATATTCTGTGCCACACAATGGTCGTGGGTTTAGTGAGGACCACCCAGCAGAGGTCCAGTGAGACCATAATGTGATGGTGCAGCCCCCATGGGATGTCACCCACCAGCTCTGCCAGGTCTTCAGGTCCTGCTCTCACTTGCGTGAGATTTAAACTTTTTAGGACAACCATTTTTATCATGAAAAGGGTCTTTGGAGACACATAAAGGTCTGTGCATTGGGCTGCATTCTTATGGTTCAACTTTTGCCTGGTATCAACCTGCCCAGGCTGGTCTGCAGGGAGGCTGTGCAGGCACCTCTTTGCAGCTCAGGGTGGCTGTGGTGCCTCCTCCTTTCTTCTGAACAGCCCTATAGTTTCCTTCACCCTGATTTCTACCCTCCTCCAACCAGTTCACTAGTGGAAGGCAAACCTTTCAATCCAGTTTGGCTTTCTAAGAGCTCTTTTCCCCCCCTCTGTTGTTGTGAAGAGTGAGAGAAAAAAAGGGAAAGCAGAGTATTTCTATAGCTAAATGACCCATGTTTGGACAACTGGGGCTAAGGACTTGGGGATCTTTCCTAGTTGGGGTTTTATGGAATGAGGAACCCACATCGATATCTGTGAAACTGTTTTGTCCTGAGTCTCAATGCAATAAACAATCCTTGTAGAAAAAGATTTTATCAGGCTCATAACACAGAGATAATTTGACACCCAGTGTGGGACACCCAAACGCTACTCAAACAGCAAAAGCCCTCTTCTGTCCTCACAGCTTCCTCAGTTTGCCAAACCACGCATTTGGTCCATTTGTCCTCAAAACAAAACTGGCCAGGGCTGGCAGGCTGGGCAGCTCCTGCTCCACAGCCCTTGTGCTGAACAATCCGGGGTGTAGAGCCAGCTCCCAGCCGGGTTTTTCCTGCAGATCCCTGGCAAAGTGGCATCTGGCTGTCCCTGGGCAAGCTGCTTCCCACCAGCACCGGTGGAAGGCAGCGCTTCAGAGACACTGAGACACCAGAAAAAAAAAAAATAAATAAAAAAGGAGGAGGATCAGCTCTTCATCTGGGATGGAAATAAAGCTGGTGAAAGGATGGGTGTTTTCTCTTTTTTCTTGAGGTTAGAAAACAGCAGGAAGCACTTGCTTGAAGAAAAGGCACATGGCCACCAGTATGACTTGTGCAGGCTGCGCTGCCTTGAAGTCGGCCTGGAAACAGGGTTTTGCGGTGGATAAAATTTCACAGACTTTCCATGGTTTCTGAATGCACTTTTTCTTGTGCCTGGCTTGTAGCTAAAAGGGAATTTTTGCCATATTTGCACAGGCCTGTAAGGTGGTGTTCACGCCATTGGGATTTTGGAGCTGAGTGAGGCAAATACTGGTTTATCTCTACAGCTTTATATGAAGCATTACAAAATTTTCTCATGGAAAAGAGTTTGTAGGAGCAGATAGACTCCTGGTTTTGTCCAGGTACTCAACTCCACAAAGTCTTTGGGAAGTAAGTGATCCTTTAACCAATGACCCCACAGCCTGCAGGACTAACTTTGCCTTCCTAGCTTATTACCAAGCATCTTTTGTGAGTAACCAAGATGTATTGAGTTGGGACTCCCCGAGTGCGAGCAGCCAGAGATAGCTTTGACTTTTCCTTTTTTTAATTTACCTTGTGGGGCTGTGGGAAATGAGAAATCCTTCTGGCTGTCAATATTGCCAGCGGTGCTACCACTGCCATGACAGGGAAAGGGGGGTCAGGGGGGCTGCAGGAACCAGGCACCCCTGGATTAGCATCTCAGCCTCACACCCAACCAGAGCTGACATGGTCAGTGTGATAAGACTCGGGTTGATGAGCTCTTGAAACTCCCAGAAAATGTCTTTTTCTTCAGCTCTTTTCCCTTTCCAACTTTTCCAGACAAATTATTCCTGTTATTTATCCTTCCTCAGCCCTTCTCCCTGCCTGAAGGCTCCTTTTGCAGAAGGAAGGCTCCTCTTTTTGCAGAGGGGCTCCTTTTTGTGTCTTTGCAGGGCAAACCGCCACATTCACAAAACACTGATGGTGATGGGGAGCGGAGTGACCTGAGGGGAATCCGCTCTGCCCAGTCATGTAGGATCTGCTGATTTGCTCTGCGTCCCTGCTTCTCCCACCATCTCTCTTTCCCTTGCAATAGCAGCCAGGATTCTCACTGGGAATGGACCTTTGGGGTGGCCTGGACTAGGAAGTGTCTTTTCCTGGGCTTCCAGGACATGGAGAAGGCAACTTGGGCTGCCAGGTGGCCAGAGAGAGAAGGCAACCATCTGTATCTCAGTTAAATGATACTGAAGTAATATAAAACAACTTAGCTGGTGTAGCTGGAAGTAAGAAGGTGATGAGAAGGTGATAGAAGGAGCTCTTGGCATTTTCCTGTATTTTTCTGCCTCTCCTTTTTTGTGGCAGTGAGGAGTTACCTAAGGGTGCTCCATGTCCTGGGAGCTTCTCTGTGCAGCACTGGAGACCTGGGGGAGCAGAGCCATTGGCTCCATGGGGATCATTTTCCTGCTTGTGCATCACAAACTGTGAGTTGGGTTTGGGAATGGGATGGGGGGGGTTGTTGTGGGGTGCTGCTTGGTTGGAGAGGGGGATGTTTGGGGAATGCTTCCTTTTGCTCTGGTGCATGATGCTTGACTAGTGTTTTCCTAGCATGTGATATTGTCCTTCCCTGTTTGAAACTGTTGGCTTGCCTGCTCAGACATAGAAGAGCATTTGGTGCAATTCGTGTTTCTCTGGTTGGGAACAGCGTGTGAGCCCACTGGGCTGGGCTGGGCAATAGAGGCTGCTTTAGCTGGGGCTTTGAGACCCCCAGAGTTGAGGGGCAGCTCAGGAATGGAGAAGGACAGAGCCAACCTGGTGTGCCAGGTCAGCTCTGGGATATCATGGCTGCTGCTTCCCACAGGCAGGCTGCAATGTGAGAGGCTGATTTCCCATTTCTCTCCCATCCTGGTTCTGCTCACCCAGCTGCCAGCGGACACCTGGGAGAACCTCGTCACCACGGGTGGCTTTGGTCACCTCCTCTGGTGGCTCCTGGAGGAAAAGGCAACACGTCTTTTTGGTTGTTCAATCATTTTGTGTGACCACCACAGAGGGGTCGCTGCTGTCTCGTGTCCCTCCTGTGGCAGGAGGCTCTGTCCTGGTGCCATTTGTCTTCCATACATTCCATTTATCTCCGGTGAGAAGCTTCAGGCCCAAACCATCTTAAGTGATCTCCAAAAGACAGTGATAAGTACCTTCCCCCATCATTACGGCTCCATTTTATCACGGTGGTGATAGCAATAATGGCGGTTGTAACCCCCATCAAGTCCACTTAACATGGTTCATTTTCAAAAGTCACTCAATGCCTCCTGACAGTCCGGCTGGGCGGTATGAAAAGATCATTTAACCCTGATGATCCGAGGGAGCCGGCGAGTGGGAAAAGGAGCCTCGGCAGCCGGAGAGGAGCCGGCATGGGGCGGGCAAGGGAGGACCATTGATTTTGTGACAAGGGGCAAAACCACTGTCAGCACGGAGCGGCGCGGTGTAGGGGGATGTTTCAATTAGCGCTGCTGGGAGAAATCCCAGGGAAGGCAGAAAAGCCCGGGCTGCCTCACCTATTATTTTAATTTTTAAAATTTTTTTTTTTTATTTTTTAACGTCGAGAAACGAACCCAGAATTAGAATCCCTATTAACAATTAGCGTAATTAAAGGCGACACGTTATAATTTCAGCAGAAAGGCGCTTTCTGATGGCACGGTGGCCTGAGATAATTGCAGCCGGCGCTCTGCTGAGGCGCGCGGTAAATGGACGGCGCGCTGGCCCACCTGCCACTCAGGCAGCCCTGCTATTATCCTGCCTGATGCTGCCTCGCCATCCAAAGCAAAGCCATCCTCTGGTGACCTCGGAATCGCTGGGAAATTGCCCCTGGAGCATGCTGGGTTCCAGAGGATGCGGAGGGGAAGGAGCGCTCTGCTTTGCGGTGGTTGCTGCCGTTGGGGCTGTGCCCATGGCTGGGTTTGCAGCCGTGGAGGAGACCCCAGGGCAGGGATGAGCCTGCCTTTTGCCTCACCCACACGGCTCTGACTCTCTGCCACACTCAGAGCAAGCTTCTCCATCATCCAGCCCTCTCACCGACGCCAAATCTCAGCCCCAGCATCCCTCCCTGTCCGTGCTGTTCCTCCCCAAAAGGAGAGGGGTTAAAGCCAAGCCTTAGGTTATGAGCTGTCCTCCTTTTCCTCACCTCCCCACAGGCCCCCATTGCCCACCAGGGACAACTTGGGGACATGGCAGCTGTCACCTGTGACGGCGGAAGCGCCTACCAGCGCTTTGAAAGCAAAGTCTCTCAGATTTGGCAAAGGACTCGCTCACGCTCTTGCTTTCAGGTTAGTTTATCTGAATAATTACATGAGCGAAGCTATCCCAGAGTGTCTTGGAATATGCAGAAATACATTCCATCTGTGTATGCCACAGCATCAAAGTCAAAGAGCTCTCCGAAAGGAGGTCAGTCTCATCAACATCTTAATTTGGAGTGGAGAATGGGGGAAGAAACACTAAAAATCAGAATTATATGCTGCCAAAATGACCCATTTGGGTTTAGGCCCGAAAGCTTGAATTTATCTTGGATTTGAGATAATTTTGGATTACAGTTTACACGAGACAATGCGAAGCTTGAAAGTGTTCAGCTGGAAGCAGAGCTGTCAATTGCGTGGCAAAGAAGTGCTTTGATCACCGGGAGAGGAATCGTTTGGAGTTTTTCCTCTACGGCAGATCTAGAACTTGCTGGGGAGGTTTCAGAGGAAAGTCAGGAGAGTGGATTTTTTGCAGCCCCTGAGTCTCTCCCTGGGCTGCAAGAGGATAAATGCTGGAGCTCACAGGAGAATCACTGCCAGCAGCACCTCTGCATCCCGGGGTGGGGAGTGGGACCATGCTGGGGCTGGAGCAGTTTGCTCCTGATGGAAAGCAGTTACTGGCAATTTACAGCATGTTCAAGGAAGTCCCTCGGAAGAGGGCTTAAGAGTTGTTGAGTCAACACGAAACGATATATCAGTTAATGAAGCTTAATAGCACTGAGTAAGAACTGCACTGCGGCTCTGGGATCCTCTTGCAAATGCAGTTACGGTCTGGAAAAGCAAGGCTGGGAAAGCAGTCCCTTGCTCCTGTCCATATGTTGTTCCCTCCGTGCTTTGCAACTCAGATGCCTTTAATCGCAAGGCAGTCCCACAGAGGTGATAACAGGAGCTGGCTGGCATCTCTCCTGCTCCTGCAGCATCAGCAGGATGATGAGCCCTGGGCTTTTCAGCCAGGCCTTTTCCAAATTAGCTCCAAATCCCAGCTTTCCCAACTGTAAGGCCCAGGGTGGGGCTCTGCTCTCTCCTCTTTAATCCCTCTGGAAGTCTTTGAGTTTTGCAGGAAAGGGATTTTTAGGAAATTGAGGTATCCCCCAAACACACGCACTTGGGAATGAAGGTTTTGGCATCACAAAGATTTGCTGGTGATAATTTCTTTTTTTTTTTCTTTTTTTCCTTTTTTTTTTTTTTTTTCTGAAAATCTAAAGCTGTCTTGGGACATCTGCAAAACCAGGGAATGGGAGGAGAGGAAAAGGGGAGAGATGACAAAGGAACTACAACAGCATTCCCAGGATGGCAGATCCTTTCTCTATATCCCATACCCTTGCCCTGGCTTTCATACACAGCTGCTGACTGCCATGATGCCAAAGGAATGAGCTGGGTGGCACCACCTGGGATAGGAGGGCAGGGATGAGCCCTAGACACAGCCTCGGAGTTTTTCCAATTTAATTATTTTTTTAGGTTTACAATAAAGTGGTAAATGAGGGCAAAGGGGTTTTGGGGTATGTTGGACTGTGGAGCTGGGTAGGAAGGGAGCCTGCAGGGTGTTTCTGGGAATTGCTGGGTGGGTAGTGGCTCTCCTGGAAGCACCAGCCATCCTTGGAGCATCTCTGGCTGCAGAGAGGAAGAGTTTATCACATCCCCTCTGCCACTCCTCCATCGTGTCTGGCTTTCCTGATGGCAGAGCCCCACCATCCCTGCTCACCTCCCACCCTGCTGAGATGCTGCTCCAGGAGCACTGAGCTCCTGCCTTTAGACAATCCTGACCCAGTTTTCTCTGGAGCACTGGGAGGCAGCGCATTTAAGGAGTGCTGTGTCCCTGCCAAGCTCCTCTGCCAGCCTGAGCAGTGCTCAGGCTCCAGAAATCCCTGCAGGAATTTGTCTGTCTTGAGGAGGGCATTGCCTGTCCCAGCCTGGCCTTGGCTATGGCAGGGCTGGGCTGTTCCTGCAAGAAATGCAACCAAAAATAACCCACGTCAGGCAGGTCTGGTGGAGGTGGGAAAGCCACGAGGAATGTTTTGGGTTGCTCTGGCTTTGGAAGCACCTGAGATTTGCGTGCCCACAGGTGCCCTTTCCAAAACCTGCAGCTTGTCCTGAAGCTCTTTTTTCCCTCTCACTGCTCCTGCGATCTCCCTCAGAAGGAAAACTGGGCCTGGTTCATCACATCTGTGTTCAAGAGCTCGGAGAGGTGATGGTGACAAGGCTGTGATGGTGACAAAGCCCCTGAGCAGTGTCCCTGCTTGGGAAATGCTGACTGAGCAGGTGCTTGCAGGGGCTCACAGGAGGTGCCCTGAGCCCTGGGCAAGGCAGGAACAAGGGGCTGATTCTGCTCATCCCTGGATGAGAGCAACACCTCCTCCAGCACCTCCTTGTCCCAGGGGTTCCACAGTCACCTGGCCATCCCCTCATCACCAGGACAAGGAGCCACCTCCAAACTCACCTGGCAGTGGCATTGACCCCCTTTATCTTGTGCAATACCTTCTGTGGGTGTCCCTTCTGCAAACCAGCCCTGGTCTGGAAGGCAGGGTGGGAAACCCAAGGGGGCTGAAAGGCCCTGGATGTGTTTTTCTGGTGCTGCACGGGCTGCCAGAGCATGGCAGGGCCGAGGGAGGCTGTGGCACGTCCAGCAAATCCACGGATCAGAGGGGGAAAACTCCCTCTGGCGCTCTCAAAGTTCAAATATTTAGAATAAATGATGCCTGACCCTTTCTCCCTCTCTTCCCTTGCCTCTCTCGCCTTCCCCAGTGCCAGTTCCCAGTAACCCAGGTCCAATAATTCGGTCGTAATAAAATGTGACTGCTGGGGCTATTTTTACGGAGCTGGCACTCATTTGCATGCCGGCTCTGTGTGGGGCCCCAGGCAATCTTTTTTTTTTCGCTCTCTCTTCCCCCTCCCATTCCCCCCCACTTCCCTCACCCCGCTGGCATCCCTCTGATCAGAAGTGACAACAGAAACACAGCCGTATTTCCCGGAGATTTACAGAGTTAGACGATGAAAGCTCGGAGGAGCGGTTACAATAGGAAGGGGGACGCGGAGGGAAGCGGCGGGGGAAGTTCCTAAACTGCTCGTTTTCAAATGTCAGCTCTGCTCTCGGGGGCTCTGGCGGCTGCAGGAGGGAGCCCATGGTTTTGGGAAATGCCAGGAGGAAGCTGAGGTAGAGGAATGAGGATGGAGGAGCCTGGTGTGGGTGGAGGAGGCCGCTGTGGGTGGAGGAGGCCGGCCCAGCCCTGCTCATTCCCCGGGCCTGCGGAGCCATTGCTCCCTCTCTGGCTCTGTGGGGTTTTATCCTCGGCCCTGTGCTGGTGTTGCCACTCCATCTTTTGGGGGGTCACTGGGTGCTTCTGTGGCTGCTGCCCCTCTTCTTGGGATCTGTCAAAAGGCCCAGGAGCTGCTCCTTGCTTGGCAGCTCTGGCCTCCCTCACCCTTCCCAACCCTGGGCCCTGGAGGAAGGAGAGTGGTGGGGACCAGGCTGAGACACGGCAGGAGTAGAAGCTGCAGGAAGGACAACTGCTGATTTTTTTTTTTTTTTTTTTGAGAAATTTAAAGTTTGTTGAGATTTCTCCCCTCCCAGTCTGGACAAGCCTCTTGGGCTGGGAACCAAACAACGCCCAGGTAAGGTTTGGGAGATAAGTGCTGATCTCCTGATGCCCAAGGCACCTTAGAGCAGGGCCTCAAATCCACAGCTCGAGGTGCCAGGATGCTCCCTGAGGTGATGCCGTCACTGGGCAGCAGGAGATGAGAGGTGGGGAGGCATTTTGGGGGTCCTGGGTGAGGACTGTGGCCAGGAATCAGCTGTGGTGGCCAAAGCCTGCTGGTCGATGGGCACGCAGTTCTGGGGATCCTGGAGGAATGGGAACAAGGAGGGATTGCCGTGCCCTCTCCTTCCACCCCACCAGCTGCATGTGGGCACCCTGACACTGTCTGTTTTAGCAAACAGCTCCACTGGAGATGGGGACAAGTGGTCCCCCCATCCCCTGCCTCCGTCCACCCCCCTCTTTCTCTCCTCTCTGTTTCTCTCCTCAGCGCCACTGTCAAGCAACTTGATCACCTGCCAACCCGTATTGATTTTTGCTTCCCAATCTCCAAGCTGGATGGAAGGAAAAGATTAAAAACAGTTTGTCAGTTTGAAGTTGAATAAGAATTCAGCACAAGGGATATCGCAGCGGTTTTGGTGGGGGGACCCAAGGGGTCAAGGCCAGGGATGGATTTGGGGAGGGTGTAACACTTCGGCACCCTGTGTTTCAGAGGGGACCAGATCCAACATTCCTGATGCCTGGATGTCACCTCCTGCCTGCTGCTAGGGGGCTGCCTGCATGCCTTGCCCTCTGGGTGTTTTTCTGGGGGTGCCAGCAGCCCCCACAGCAGCCTCTCCCTCCCGGTGTCCCTGCTGCTCCGCCAGCAGTGCCCAGCCCCAGCACTCCTATCCCCACGTGTCCCCTCCACTGCTGCCATTAGTATTCATGTGGTGGGTCCCCTGCTGTCCTTGTCAAGACTGAGTGGGCAGAGGAAGGAAATTTGCCCTTCAAAAAATGAGAATCATTTGAGTCAGGGAGGCTCTTCCCTCGCGCGTGTGGTTTCCTTGCCAGGCCTGGGGATGACGAATGGTTCGCAGACATCCCTGTGCGGCCAAAAAAGGGGATTTGGTGGGGATTGGGGAGGGTTGGGGGTGCCCTGGGGTGGCTGGGCTGTGGGAAAGGGACAGTGTGTGCTTGTCCAGGGTGTGACACTCCAGCAGGTGATGGAGAATGCTCCAAGGCAAGAGAACCTCTTGGCTGCTTGGTTTCCACAGGCTCAGGGCCACACTTCTTGCCAAATATCTCCTGAAAATTCCCCACGGGGTAGAACAGGGATGGCAGGTGAGGCTGGGGGCGCAGTCCTTGCTGATGTCCAGACAGCCACAAGCCTGTGCTGCTGCCCTGGTTGAGGGCTGCTTGTCCCATCACTGCTTTTCCTCTCTGCTTCTTTAAGGGAAAGTGAGAGCTGAAGGCTCAGGACTCTCATTGCTGCTACTATTTCTGGTCACTGTCCAGCAAGGAGCTGCTGAGATGTATTTGCCTACTTAAAAAGTAGGGTGGATTTACCTCCATTTATACCTGCAGGTGTATTTCCTTACCTAAATAATAGATGGTGATATCCTCAGCCAGGCTGGGCTGGCAGAGTTCCTCCAGGGTCAGCAGAGCTGTGATGGCTGCCATCCAGAGGAGAGGGCCTGATCCTTCCAAGGAGGATGTGCAGCTGCTGTGTAGGGAGAGGATGGAAAGGAAGGTGGCCCTGCTCCCAGAGGTCTGGACTGTAGCTCCTGCCTCTGTCCTGGGAGACATGGTGAAAAGTTATCTCAGCCAAAGCTGTGGTCTGCACCTCGTGATGGGGGAGCTTGGTTTGGTAGTCAATGAAGACAAGCTGGCACCTCCTGCAGCCCTTCTGCCTGTTCTGAGTGGTGTGGGAGCTGGGGCAGCTGCTGGCAGTCACCACTTGGTCTTTTTATGCACTGCTTTGCTCACTGGCTAAATCGAGGTGGTCTTTGGGGAGCTTGGGACAGTGGTCCTGAGGACAAGTTCTCCCTCGGTCCCATATCACCCCTGGCACCCCTGGATCTCCTCAGATCTGAGTCCTAAGGACCCTGTGGCATCTCCTGGGCAGGGGGAGGGCAAAGGAGCAGCCCTGCACTTGCCAATATCCCAGGTAAGCACGTCAGCTGATGTGCACTGACAGGCTGAGGGATGCCTTGGCTGGGGGAGCTGCAGGGCATCCTCAGCACTCGGTGCCTGGGAAGAGGCAGCTGGACCTGCTGCTGGCCTTGGCCACCCTCTGCCTACAAACCAGGGTGCTGTAGGGGCTGGCTGATGGCCAGGAATGGCCAGGAGACACCAGCTGGGCTCAGGCTGTGCTGGGGAAGGTAGGCAGTGATGGTGCTGGGGTAGGAATGCACCACGATGCTCTACTGGATCAGTGAGCTTGGCTCATCCTCCCTGTGCTGCTGACAATCCACAGGTAAAGCCGGACCCCAAAAAGGCAGGACTGGCCTTGGTGGATGGAGCCTGTGCTTCCCCTTCTCCTCAGGGTGAGGGCAAGGTGCTCTGGGGGGGTGGCAGGCAGGAGATGCCAGAACAAGTGAAGCACGAGAGGCTCACAGGGAAAGGTCACGGGGAGTTTTAAGTAGAAATGTCACTGCTGCTCTGTCACAAGGATCACGGAGCCAGGGCGCATGGGGCTCACCCAGCTCTGCTCCCCTGGCCCTGGGGAAGGGGCTGGGTCGGATCCTCTCCACCCATCACCTCCCTGACTCTCAGCTCCCTTTTTCCCCCCTTTCCTTCTCTCTTTTCCCAGTGCTCACCAGCTCACCACTTTCCTTTCTGGTGCCATTGAAGGTGAGATTGTGGCACCTTACGGGCAGGTGGAAGGGCAAAGGGGAAATCCTGCATTTGCTAATCCCAGCCAGGCTGTTCCTCAACATTTTCCCCATACAAAACACGGCCAACTGCCCTTTGCTGTGGCTGCAGGTGCCAGCCTTTGCCTGTCCCTCTGCCTCTCCTGGAGCCTTCTGTGTGAGAAGATGCCATAATCCCACCACCCAACAGCAAGGAGAGGATGGGGCTGTGGAGCTGCCACATGGCCAGCACCAGCTCTGGAGCCTGCTTCTGATTTTTTTTTTTAATTTTTTTTTCCCCAGCCTTAATTACTGAATTTCCATATCATCAATTCCCTGCGAGTCAGCACTTGACAGGGAAGGCTGTGGCTACTGTCCTTGCTGCTGCCATCAGAGAGCACCCGCTCCGTCCAGGGGACAGCTCTCAAAACGTTATTTTTATCTCTGTCTCATAAAGCCTGTTCTGTATAAATATATTTTAATTAATTAATAAATGGGATGTAATGAATTCTGGCAGGGTGACATTTGAGCATAAAGCAAGGCTTAAACAGATCCTGACATGTGTTAGCTGGGAAAACACAACACACCCGCGTGTGCACCACACACACACACACACACACACACACACACACAATATATTTATATATATATCATTTTTATTTTTTTACTCATTGGGGTGGTTATGCAATGTAGAGGTCTGTGAGGGTCACTTTTGGGTGAGAGGTGAGAGTCACAAGTGCTGCCTCTGCCGAAGAACCACGTAGGCAGTCCCCTGGGTTGCCTCTGTCCTGAGCTGGAGAGGAGGAGGAAATAGATTTCTTCCTCTCCCAGAGACTGATGAGATGTCTCCAAAGAATGGAGGAAAAGCTGGAAAAACCCTGTCTCATCCAGCCTGTGCTATTGGCTCTGGAGGGCCCTGTGGCTCTGCTGCACATTGGAGGAGGGGGGACCTAAATTTTTGGCAATATCTTGGATAGAATCCTTGTGTTCCTGCTGGCTTGTGGTCACGCTCCAGTCCAAGCCAGAAATAAAACCAAGAGGTGCCACATTTGCCTGGAGAAGTGGTGGTGATGATGATGATGATGCTGTGGTGTACTCTAGCGTTTGGGGTTTTTTGTTTCTCTAAAATAATGTTTTGAAAGATAAGACAATATAAAATAAGGCAAGGAGTAACGGATTCAAATAGAAAGAGGGAAAATTCAGATTGGATATATGGCAGAGATTCTTGGCTGTGAGGGTGGGGAAGCCCTGGCACAAGTTGTCCAAAGAAGCTGTGGCTGCTCCATACCTGGAAATGTTCAAAACTAAGCTGGATGAGACTCTGAGCAGCCTGCTCTAGTGCAAGGTGTGCTGGCCCATGGCAGGGAGGTGGGGACAAGAAAATCTTTCAGGTCCCCTCCAACCCAAACCATTCCATGATTGTAGGAATACAAGGAAAAGCACAGAGCTATGCTGGGGCTCCGTGCCAGCTCTGGCACTGATGGGAACTTCCTATGGATCTGAGGGGTGGAGGGCACTCCAAGAGTGGCCCTGTTTTGGACCAGGGATTGGAAACCTGAAAGAATAAGGAAAATGCCATGACTGGTTTGGTGTTTCAGGCCTAACTTGGTTCTAGTGGCACCCTCTGGGGGAAAAATCCATCACCAGAAGTCCTGAGGTTGCAGGATGGGTACAGGATGTGTGACATGGTGGAGTAATGAAAACTTCACCCCTTTCTCTGTGCACCTGGAGGATGCATTCCTGCACAGAGGCAGGAGCAGATCAGCTCCTCCACAACTGGGATGCAGATCTGGATCCAAAAGTGAAGAATCTTCTCAAAGCCAGTCACTGCTGTCTGAGCACACCTGGTGGAAGAGTGGGGTCTAATGGTGAGCATTTTCCAAATAGTTATGATAGGAATCTTCTCTCTTCCTAAATTTGGGGCTGTGAATTGATGGCCCTGCTCTGCTGTAGCTCAGGTCAGAAAATTATTTTAGTCCTGACCACGTGTGCTCTAAGGCAAAAGGTTACACCTACGTGTATCAGAGTGTGTGAGAAGGCAAATGCAGTGCAGAGGAGCCCTCCAGCAGCACAGAAGGGTTGCCCAAAGACCCATAATCCTGATAAAACTCACAGTCCCTTGGGATTGTCCCTTTCCAAGCAGCTGCCCTTGGTTATGGCCAGTGATTGTCCCCACTGACTTTTCCTTCTTCCGCCCAACCCACCAGGACACTCAGTGGGCTTTTCCCAACCCTGCTGAGGCTTTGCAGCGAGTTCCCTCCATCCTGTGTTATCCCACCGCCATATCTGCATCCTGATCTGCCTTTGGGGAATTTTGGGAGATGAAAGGGCACATCCAGGACACCTCGACCTACTGCAGTTGCATATCTACACATATTTGATCAAATAGGAAGGGCTTGCTGTTTGCTCTTCAGCCTTAGTTACGAGTTTTGACTGCTGGGAAGATCACAGGGAAGCAGATTTGAGGCTGGTCTCCATGTGGGAGGGGGTGGGTGGGTAAACTGGGGGATTTTAGTGTTTTTTCTCCACGGAATGGGTCAATATTCCTCCCCTCTCCCTCGAGTAGCTAATAATATAGTGGTTGGCTCCTCTTCGCCCAGCAGGGTTATTGTCATCCTTGCTAAAGTTTGACATTTTACACTTTAGCTAAGCACAGCCTTAGGCAAGAAGCTGCTAAGAGACAGATTTCCTTATTAAAAGAAGATGTCACCAAAAGAGCAAGTCAACAAATATGCCACTGCCCAGAAACAGCCCTGCCACTGGGAGAGCCGAGGAGGGCGGTGAGCACAGCCAGGGTGGGTGAGGGGCTATGGAGGCACAGCCAGAGCCATCTGGGGACACAAGGGCTCTTCACCCACTGCTTGAGACCCCCCTGCAGTGGCACCTATTGGCAATGAGGCTCTGGGGACCTCATGCAGAGTGAACCATTCCCACCGTGGTCTTCTAGCTCCAGGGTGTTCATCCGGGTGTCTTTCCGAGTCTGGAAACATTTGCAGGGATTTTTTTTTTCCTCAGTATTGCAGTCACAAAAATGCCAGGCACACAGAGAAAGCTGCAGGCAGCTCCTTTTTGTATTTTTTTTTATGTATAATCTGAGCATGCCTGGTCATGTGCCTCTTCCCCTATGCTGCTGACAATGGGGTTTTTTTCCTCCCCTTTATGGAATTTAAGGATAATACACTTAATAGCAGTTAGTGATGTCAGTGCTCTTTGATATAGCAAATCTCTGGTGTGAGATAATCTCAGTTAATGATCAGCATAAAACAGGTAGAGGTCAGTATTTTAGCGTTGCTATAAATCCCACGTTTGCTGTGATCGAGTCGAAAGGGGATGATCCCATTAACCTTTCCATTGTATTGACAGGATGTGCATCCTGCCCTGGTCACTCAAGGTGGAGGAGCTGCCTGCTTCAGCCCTCTGGACCTGCTGCCATCCTCCTCCTCCTCCTGGAAGGCTCAGGATGGTGTCCAGGGGGGCAGGTGCCCCATCTGCCTCTGCAGCCTTATTTAGGGTGTGTCTTGGTTTGGAAAGACAGGTGTCTGCCAGGGAAAGCTGGAGCTTCCCTTGGAACGGAGAATGTAAAACCCCTCCCTCCAAATTATTATAATTTTGCAATTAAGGGGGCT
>VZSR01002395.1:2145341-2159279 GCA_013398615.1 Brachypodius melanocephalos | reverse complement strand
ACACTGTTGGTTACATATTGTAACCCAAGACAGGATGACACCCCTCTGATGGGAGAGCAGCCTCTGCCACACCAGGGAGGGCAGAGAGGTGCTGGCAGCTTTTACCCTCTGCAGGTCTCACCTTGGAAAGAACAATGGGCACCCAAGCCAGGCACAAGGGTGGGGGGAGCCCCTCTGGTGCCAAAACTCTGGGGTGGTTCTGGATCCCCACCCAGTTTGACAGCCCTGGTGGGTTCAGGTGAGTCAGGGCAGCTGCGAGCCCACCCCGGTGCAGTGCTCCCATAACTGAGAGATCCAGGCAGTGTGGAGGGGGAAAATAAGATTAAAAAAAAAGTCAATGAAGCATCATGGTTAAGAATCAAATTGCATAGAAGTTGGGAAATAAACAATTTAAAGCCTCCTACAGGACTGTTAGATTGGTGAAGGCTGCGCTTACGTACATGGGCACAGTTTTCTCCTGACATTGGCCTGATGGGCAGTGCCTCGGGGGAACCTCACTGCTCCAGGCACCACTGCCATCCTTGGGGTCTGCTGCAATGCACCCCCACACCCCAGCAGGTGTTCCCGTATCAGGAAAAGAGTTTAAGCCTCACCCCCTGAACTTTTAAGGCAGAAGAAACAGAAACATCCCTGCTTTTCTCACCATAATTTTCCCAGTGCCAGGACAAAGGCACCAGTTGGACCCCTGAGCGGTTTCTCAAGGAATCTATTCTATTCTATTCTATTCTATTCTATTCTATTCTATTCTATTCTATTCTATTCTATTCTATTCTGTTCTGTTCTGTTCTGTTCTATTCTATTCTATTCTGTTCTGTTCTGTTCTGTTCTGTTCTATTCTATTCTATTCTGTTCTGTTCTGTTCTGTTCTATTCTATTCTATTCTATTTTCTATTGGGCAGCATGCAAAAAAACCCCTCCTAGATCATTAAATACTTAAGAGAGAGCACAGAGTTTCTTGGGGCTTTTCGGGGTGTCTTAGCAGCTGCAAGGGACTTCCCTGCACCTTGCATGGCTTTTATTTTATTTTCTTTTATTTTGCATAGTTTGTTATTTTCTCCTTAATTAAAACCTTTTTGCTCTTTCAAAACCCCTCTGACCAGCCACCTCGCTCATTATTCTTCTTTCTGAGAGGCTGCTGGACAACCCTCAGAGCTTAATACACCTTGGTGGGGCTAAAAACACTCTGGCCTCACACAGAACTGCATCAGGGGTCCATGCAGAGGGGCTTGGGGGAGGATGGAAAAGATCTGGGCAAGGATAGAGGGATGGCCACGAGTGTTCCCTGCAGCACCATCCTCTTGCTAACTTCATCCTGCCTTTCCATCCTTCTCTGCTGCCAGTTAACAGCCAGGATTTGTCTTGCAACATCACCCACAGACCCAGGGTTTTGCTGCCCTCCAGACCACACCTTCTCCCCACAATCCTTGATTAGTTACCTTGGTTGTAGGGTAGCTCTAATTTGATCAACCTTGGAAATCAGGAAAACCTTTTTCCCTGTCTCTCAACTGAATGGATAGAGAGGGCAGGAATAAAGACTCCCTCGGGTTCTGGTTCATATGTCACCACCAACTGCATTAATGAATCACTGGTCCCAGAGCACATTCGTGGCTTGTTACCAGCAGATAATCCTGCACTGTGACCCAATTGCTACTTGGCTGCCCAAGAGGAGATCTTTCTCCAAGGCCCTGAGGAGCAAGGATGGGCTGGGCTGGAAGTTGCCTTCAGCTTTGGAGCTGGAGCTGATGCATTCATTAGGGAGGTTTTTCCTGGGTAGTGCTTGGCTTTGAGGGTTTTTTTTTTTTTGGGGGGGGGGAAGGGGGGATGGGTTTCTGTTTGGATTTTATTTGGTTGGTTGGGGTTTTTTTGTTTTTTGGTTTTGGTTTTTTGTTTGTTTGTTTGGGAAGGGTTGTGGATTTTTGGTTTGGTTTGGTTTTTTTGCTTTGATTTTTAAATTTATTTTATTTTTAATGGAGAAAGCTTGGAAAAACAGCCCCGGAAAACTTGCTGCCATATCATCCTGCCACAAGAGGATGTCCCCAGCTTTGCTGGATGACTCATGCCTTTGATCAGCTACTGAGAGGCTCCCCAGTGTTCCCAGTTGCTCCAGGCCTCCGTGGCATGGGGAGGTGGGGCTGGCACAGGGAAGGGGACACGGAGCACAGGAAGGAGGTAGAGGTGGTGAGGATGCTGAGGTGAGGAGACCACGGGACATTTGAGCTCCAGAGGAGCTGAGAGGACACCAGCAATGGCAGCACAGCTCACCCAAGCTGTCCCCAGACTGTCTTGCTCGGGAGGGAGCTGCCATGCCTGGTGGCACGTGCCCAGGCAAATGTGCTCTGGTCCCTGAGAGCTGCCAGATAATCCCAGGCAAGTCTGAGTGCTGCTCCTCCTCCCTGCCCTCCAAAAACCAGCCACACACATTCTCCACAGAAAAGAGATGGTGTTTCCAGCTAAGGCATTTCTAATCCCGTAATTAGATGTTTTTTATCTGGCTCCTTGTTTTGCTGGGAAGGATGATGCTATCTCCGGTGCATTTCCCAGGCCTCGGGCTCCTTCTCTGACCTTGAGCAAGGTCACTTCAGCTCCTCTCGCCCCAGTGCCCAGCCTGAGAAAAGAAAAGGAGCCGTGGATGCTTTATCTATAATATTTATAATCTATATTTATTTATAATATATATTTATTTATAAATATATCCCGCCTGGCTGATCCATGGGCTCCCCAGGGCTGGCCATAAGCTGATGCACCTGGCCTGTGGTGGCCATGGCTCAGAACAAGCTCCTCCAGCCCTGTGGCCTCCCTTCAGCCACACTCATCAGCAGGAGCTGGTGACAAATTCCTTCTCATCCTCCAGGGAGGAGACTTGTCCAAGGAGACTCCTAGTCCACTAGAACCAGAGGAGCTGCGAGGAGATAAAGGTGAACAAGTGAAGATTCACTCACTGGCAGATAAATGAATGTTTTCTTTCATAACAAACATCTTTGTGAGTGTTTTCTCCATGCATAGTGGAAGTGAATGTGCAGGTCGGGAAAGTCACCAGGAGTCAGCAAATGCAAGCAGCCCTAATTTACTGGAAAGTTTATCCCTGCCATTGAATTTTCACCACAGAGAGTTTCATTAGGCCCACCAGACTGGTATAAATGGGGTGCTGGAGCAGTGTTTCTCACAACCCCAGAGCTAATTTCTCACTCTGTTTTTTTGTTCCCGTTGCTCTCACGCTGGTGCTGCCAAGTGCAGTGAGAGCGAAGCCTGCATTCAAGTCAGATTTTTTTTTTTATTTCCTGCATTTGAGCAGGCCAGAATTTATACTGCTCAGGTCTCCTTAAATTAGTCCAAGAGGATTTCATTTTACAGGCCTGCTTGACTGGGATCCTTTTGGCACGATGGGCTCAGCTTTGTATACAACTGAGATTCATATTTTATGTGTGTGTAAAAATCCCAGCCATGAATCTAGCAGCTTAAAACTTCACCTTCATTCTTTACAGCTCAATTCAGAGCACTCTGCACATTACCAGCCACTTGGTCTTGCAGTTGGCTGAGCTGCAGGAAAGTGGCCGGAGATGCAGAGAAGGCTCCAAAGGGATGCTTTGCTCTCCTTGGTCAAAAAATGTGGCCTGAGAGCCCCAAAAGCCTCCAGTTACAGCAGGCCTGCAGTTCATGATGATGCCTTCCCTCTTTTGGGAATCCAATTCCAAATCTGAAGTGAGACCTAGGGGATATTCTGGGGAATTAGGGATACGGCAGCAACTTAAGGCTCCAGGGAGCTGGGTTTCATCCGTGTTTTTGCTCCATTGGGGAATGCCTGGAGATCATCTGGAGCTGTCCTTCTCTGCTGGTGCTTGTAGCAAATATCTTGTGATTGCCTGTGACCCACCAGAGCGGGATGTAGGTGGTGCAGCAATGCAGGTGTTGGTCTGCAGAGTCCAAGCACCAAATTCCAGCCAGGCTGGATGTCCTGTGTGGGAACAGTGAGGTTCTCTGTCACTATTTTACACCACAATGACACAGACTCCAAACTTCAGAAGGCTGAAAATGGACTCCTTTATTTCTGGGATTTTGTCTCTCTTTTTATACTATTTTACACAGACCAATTTGATTGGTGAAGCAAAGGCAAACCTCTTCAATCATACTGGTCAAACCAGAGGGACATCAAGAAAGAATCCATCCTAGGAAAAGAATATACAACAGAGTACAGTTACAAAAACATTTGTTCTGTTTACAGAAAATTCTCTGGGAAAGGAATTTTAGAAACCAAAACATCTCAGGCAAGAAACCAGGGCTACAGTTCTCTGCTGCCTGAGGCCATGGATGGCTGGAAAAATGAAGGTGCAGAGGATATGGATGGTGGGAAGTGCCAGGCTGAGATATTTGTGTGGTTTTGGGTGTATCTAAATGCTGCTGGGCTGGTCCCAGCAGAGCTGGCTGCTTTGGGCTGCAGGCAGCCAGACTGTGCCCTGCAAACACCCCACTGCAATGCCGAGCTCTGGGGAAGCTGCACTGGAGCAAACAGCAGCTGGATTGTTGCCAGCTGCATCTGGTGCTGCATGGGTGGCCTTGGACCCTGTTTCCCTGCTCTCCTGGTGCTTGGATCCACACACAGGGTGCCTCTGCCTTCCCCTACATGAGCCCAGTGGTGCAGCTGGACCAGGCTGGTAGTGGTGGCTCACCTCTGGAATGATACAGCTAATGGGATTGGGGACCAGCAATGAGCTTGGTGTGGGGATAGCAAAGTTCTTTCTGTGTGCAGACAGCAAAGATCTGCAGGGTCTTTTGGGATCCAGTGATGCTCCAAGTCTGCCTCTGTATGGGATAACAGGGTGCTATGGGATGTGCTCCACAGCTCCTGCTGCTGAGATGGGAAGAGATGAGTCCTCATCAGTCATTCTCTTAGAGGTTTTCCTCTTGGCTGTGACTTCCAGCAGGGTTCAGCAGAATTAAATTTTAAAGAAGATAGGATTTAAGAATATGGATGTCCAAATGTTGGGTTTTACTTCAGGCTTTTTTGGCAGCACCTGGTCTGCATTTGGTTGGCAAGCTCCTCCGTGATGCTGCCTTCCGGAGTTTGGCTTGGGAGGTGTGAATCCCCTCAGGCTCTCATCAGCCTCAGCAGATCCCTCCTGGTCCTGAGAGACTGCAAAGAAAACTGGAGCAAGAATGGGAAAGGGGCAGGCAGCAGGTCCCTGGCTTTGCCTTGCTGGGTGTAGGGTGGCTGTAGCAGGAATTTTGCTGCCACGTGCTCTGGGACCAAGCAGCCGATGGCCTGGGAGCGTTTCTCCACCACAAGTGAAACATGCTGCCTCTTTGGTTGAGAATCCAAAGCACAGCCACTCCCTCCCTAACCCATGTTTGGTTTTCCAGTGGTTGGGTTTTATCGAGCAGTTCTTTATTGGATTTATCATGCCAGTTGTTAAAGCTTCCAGCTGCTTAAATTTACTTTCTTGTTTTCTCATTTTCTCATCAGTCTTTTCTGTGTTCTTTACAACAAAATCCACACGGCCCCCTATATCATTAACTCCACGGGCAAGTTAATCAAATTTACTGTCAGGCTCTGCTATAGCTGCTGGAATGTTTCTAATTTCTTCGGAGGGGGAAATTGGGCTTGCAAAGAATCAGACAGCGCCTCCATTTCTTCCTCCATGAGGCACCCTGGAGTTGCTTGCAATTCCCAAGCCAGCTCAGACACTTTGCTTCCCACTGTGGTCTCTCCTCTTTCTGTTCTCTCCATGCCATGGCCAGCTCTGACCAAATTTGGGGGTTGTGTGATTTTCCACAGATGCCACATCTTGGTTGGGGTAATCCAGAAGAGCGTCCAAACTGAAGACCAACTTTTGAACGGGAGGGCTGGGAAGTTTATCCAAACCAGGACAACCTCCTTGGGTGGGAAGAGACTCTCCAGCCCTCATCCTCGGCTAGCACTTGCTGGGCAGTGGCTGCTTGAGGAGCACCATTGCATAATCCCCATGGCACCCTTGGGACTGCCACATTTACGGGTCACAGTGGGATCCAGGAGCGCAGGAGGAAAGGGAGATGGGCTGGGAAGAGGAGGAGGAGGGAGGGAAGGGGGAGCATGAGAGAGAGGGCAAGGGGAGGAGGGACAGCGAGAGAGAAGTAAACAGGGATGAAATTGCAGGTAAAAATAAAGCCGAGGAAGCCCAGGTGGAATTCATGCAAAGTCTCCTCATCAACACCGCGACTCCCTCCTGTCACGGGAACTGTCATCCGGGCTCGGCTCGTAATGAAAGGGAAAATATTTTATTCAGATTTATTAATTTGAAAATGAAGCCCGCCTGTCGAGAGGGGGACAGTTCTTCTCAATCTGTCATCGTTGAACCACACGCTCCTGACACCGGGATTCATTTGTCTTGTCGGCTCTGACAGTCGGATTCTCCCAGAGCTGTTCCTGGTGGATCGCCCTGGGATTTTAAACCGGATGAAACACATTCCGACAAGGAACAGCCTCTTTATTAATGCAAATTACACGAGGAGGAAAGAGCGTGAGGGAGGGAGAGAGGGAGGGAGGGTGACGCCAGCAGACGCTCTGGTTCCTCTCCCTGTATCAGTCATTTGTTATTTACATTTATACACATTTTGCAGGTTTAATAAAAGGAGATCGGGATTTTCAGCGACATTTATGGATGGATTGTTTTTGGGGGGAAAGAAAAAAAAAAAAGAGGGTATCGTCACTAGAAATGTGTGCAAAAAAAAAAAAAAATTTTAAAAAATCCAAGTATGTATATATACTCAGGTATGTGTGCAGAGCTGGGTTCGGACAAAAGAGCTCGTGGGCTTTCCCAAGGTGCAGGAGATGTGGCTCAGGGCTGTGGCATCTCCCGGCATATCCACAGGATCCACCCTCGGTTCCTGGTGGGAGTGACCGGTTGGAAAGAGCATTTTTTGGGGGGTTTTGGGGTAGGGAGCGCTGCCTGTGCATGCAGGGCTCACATCCATGGGGGATGTCTGTCACTGGTGGGACCATGGCTCCTGGGCATCAGAGTGACCTCCAGGGCATGGCTGTCCCTCCAAGCCCTGCTGCTGCTCTTCCACAGGGAAGACAACACTCCCCAAACACCAGCATCTCCCCAAACCCTCTTGCCTCCCTCCTATGAGCAGCATCAGGGGCTTCCAGGACAGGTTTTTTTGCTTGCAAGCCGTGCCTGCCCCTAAGGATCCCAGCTAAGGCTCCAGCCCCACCCCCGGGTCCCCTCAGCCCCTTGGAGCTGCATAAAACAAACGCCAGAGCTGAGAGTGTGGAGAGCCTGAACGTTTGTGTGTAATGATGTCTCCACAGTCTATAGAATGAATATTTAATAGCGCTTGTCAGCAAGATCTTATGGAGGGATTTCTGTCCTAAAACGCTCGTTAACTCTCGCCATTTCCACGGCAGCCTCGGTGTTTGTGGTGGATTCTGGCTGGTTGGTCACCTTCTCCCTGGATCCCCATCCCTCCTCAGCCAGGGCTCAGCAAAGACCTCCATTGTCACCATTGTCACCCTCAGCATTCCCATCCCTGGTGAAGACAGAGGTGTGAGGCAGCAAATGAGAAAGCTGGAGCTGATGGATGCCCTTCTCCCCTGGTTTGGTGTCCCAAAGTCTCTAAGGTGACTTTGTGTGTCCTGCAGCACCCCGTGGGTCTGAGACCCTTGCCCCTAAATTTCCCCCACCCTCCTAAAGCTCTATCAGAGAGCGGTTCAGGCTTGACTTGAAGGCTGCAAGTGATGGAGAATCCACCACGTCGTTAGGCAAATTGTTCTGCTGGTTAATTAGCTTCACTTTTAATGTGCTGGGAGCAATGAGAACAGTAATTCATGGTTGGAGCAGGGATGTGCAGTGAGGGCCTGGAGAGGTGTGGGAGAGGAGAATGGAAAGCTGGAGAAAAACGACTCAAAATTAGAGCACAGACATTTTTCAATGAATCTTTAGTCTGTGAGAAGGACAATGAGAAAAGAGAGGAGGAAAAAGGAAAGTGAAGAGAAAAGAAGGAAATGTTTCAGAGGGATCAATGTTATTTTTGAATTTGGGTTGAGTTTTGTGAACGCTGTTTTTATGACAGGAAACTAAAGAGTAGAAATAACAAAATGCCATTTGGTAGCATCCTAGAAATGCACTCGTGCACTTTCCATTCTGAAATGGAAAGTTTTGAAATCTAAATCTCAGTCTGAAAACATTTTCTTCTAAGGAAATGGGGAAAGGCAGTCACTTGATGCTTTAACCTCGATGTTTGAAACCTTCCTCAAAGGTTTTCCCAGAGTCAGTGGACTCTTTTCGGCTTGCCTACCCCTTGCTTGAAATGAGGCATGTTCCTGCCCGAAGTGGAGCCCATAACAAAGAGCTTCTGCAAGTTTCTTTCTTCAGACTGACCCACAGGTTGCTCTGAGAACAAACTCGGGGTAAATCCTCATTGTAAAGGTGCATTAACCCAGCATGGTGGGCACAGAAAACCAGATTTTATCCTCTTGCTGCCTAGGGAGCCCAGGGGCACACTGGAGCTGTGCCTCATCCGTGCTGCCCAAGATTAAGGCCCATAAAACAGCAGGGATGTGTTTGGTGAGACGTCCCCAGAGCTGCTCACTTGCAGGAGAGAGCAAAGCTGGGGTTAGGGAAATATTTCTGCAGCTGCCACCAGCCTGGGCTCACCTGCACTCAGCTGTCAGAGGTGACAGGGACGTGACACCAAGGACAACCTTGGGAGCACCCCGAGGAGCCACCTGGAGCCCTGAGCCACGCCTCAGCCCAGTTAGAGCACCTCTAGGTACTGCTTTCAAGGACCTCCCCACCTGTTCTGCAGGGACTGGCTGAAAAATCCCTTCTGTCCTTGAATTCCTATTTCCTTGCAAACCCCGTGGCCAGGGCTCAGCCCTGGTGTAATAGGCATCTTCTTGTAGTAATCTCAGCACCCCTCCCCAAACCTACTTATAAAATACTGTACCTTGCACCAATTTTATCTGTGACATCGCATAAAAAAAAAAAAAAATCCATTAAAAGAAATAAAAGCAGGTGCAGCCTGGTGCTGCAAACACTCCTTCACTCTCATTCTCTCCCCTTCGTTCTCCCTCTCCTTCACTCCCGGTGTTTGCTAGTTTGTATGATTAATTTTATCAATTTTCCTGACCTGCTTTGCCACTGAAATAAATATGACAGCTGCAGTGCTGCCTCAATTCGTTCTCTTGCCAAGTGAGCTGCTGAGATGTGTTTTCTTGTTGATCGCAGACTTTGGTAAATATCAAGTAAATAGACTGAAGAGGATTCATTTCAGCAGCTTGGATTGTCAGGACTTCAGCCCGAGAGCACATCCTTCACCGGGGAGACAAAGGGAGAAGGAAAGCTCCTGTCCCTCCCCAAAAAAGCAATCAAGAAACCCTTGTGGTGCACCAGGCTGCTGCCAGCCCGGCCAGTAATTAGCAATGTCAGCAGAAGATGTCTTGGAGGAGGCTCCTGAAGTCTGGGCTCTGAAAAGGAGCCCCATGGCCAGTCAGCTCCTGTGGGGTGTGTGTGGGTCAGGGTGGCAGCAGAGATGGAAGTGTTGGGCACCGCCATCCCCGTCCTTTTCTGCATCTCAGAACCATCACAGAGAAAAGGCCCTCACCAGATTTTCCACCCTGGCACTGTCTCCTGTCCCTCCTCAGCAGAAGGTGGCCCAATGGGCCAGGGGTTTAGGGAGCACCAAAATCCTGGCTGGTGTGGGTGATTTGAGCAGGGAGTTTTGGTGACATGGTGATAGACCTGGCCTTGCAACCTGCCTTCAAACAAATGGGCAGTGTCCAGTGCCCTGATTTGTCTCTCCCAGTGAAATTCAGCCAGGAGTGAGCTGAAGGCTTCCTGCCTTCCAAGGAGCCTCTCCTGGAGATCTCTTTCCATGCTGAGGCTGGGAATCTGGTCAAAGCAAGCCTTCCCCCCACAGCAGATGTTACCTGTGAGCACAGACAGAGTCAGCACTGACTCCTGAGCAGAGCACTTGAATCCTGACCCTTGCAGGTGACTTTTCACAGGCAGCTCTGATTGCTGCAGGGCTCTGCTGGCATGGCAGGACCCAAGCTCTCTCAAAGTCCAGGGGACTCTCATTGTTGGTTATACATATGGTGCACATGGAGAATTTAAAGCATTAGGAGGGAAATGGTTGTGTTAGCATATCCACCATATGGCCCCTTTAGCTGTTGTGGCAGGAGAGAGAAAGGGAAGGACTGAAATATCACTGCTCAGTGCTGGCTGTGTGTCTGATGCCACCATCTCAGTGATGGTGCTCTTTGCCCTCAGGACTTTCAGGTGCCTTGCAGAGAGATTTGGGATCGAGCTCAAATCCAACCTCAAAGCAGCTGCGTCTTCCCTAAACGGTGGTTGTGCATTTTTTTTTTGGGGCAGGACTCCCCTGTGTGAGTGCCTGGAGCACCAGAAGAAGTCAGGGCCAGATCATCCAACTAGATTAGAGCAATGAGGGTGGGATATGGGTTTAATCTCTGGAGCAACTCCTAATGGTGATGTGGACAGGAGTGATGCTGCTGGGGCAGCATTCAAGCACTGTGTGCTCTGCCCTGTTTGAGGGGGTTTGGCTCTTTGAAAGTATTTAAGGCTATGCCTGAGGAAGTGTGCCTACTTCTTCCACTTCTTAAGGCATAGCCTTAAATATTTCCAAAGCAGTGCTGAAGAAGTGTGCTGAGCAGAACTTGCTAGTATTTACTCACTGACCTACTTGAGGGTCAGTGAGTAAATTCTACAGTAAATTTACAGTATGGAAATCCTTACCAACATTGTCTAAGCAGAGGGATGATGCTCCCAGTGTTACCAGCCCCACCTGTACAAAAGCCTCGAGTGTGCCTGCTCTTCCCCAAGAAATCATGACATTGGAATAATGTCACAATTCAGGGACATTCTGAATAAATTCCAGGGGCTGTTTTGTGCCTATGCAGACTTTGGCTGCCGTTTATATATAAGCTTTATTGCTATGAACAAAAGCCTTTTGCTGATTTCTAACAGTTCTGTATCTTTAGAGGCTCTCCAGTTCTGTATCTTTAGAGACCCTGCAAGCAAGGAATGCTGCACAGAAGGTTTTGCAGTCTGGTGGAAGGTAAAGATGATCCAGTGATCAGTAATGAACCAGCACAACCCACAGCCCAGCCCTCTGCCCGCTGCAGATCTCAGCAAAGCTGCCTTCGGTTGTCACATCCAAACACAGGGAGAGAGGGGAAAAAATAGAAACTCCCAGCCTCCAAAACCAAAAAGAGAACTTGTAAATGTGACCCAGATAAACACGGTGCAGGATGGCATCCTTGAGTCAGCAGAGAGCCTCCAACACCTGCTCATGCCACCTCCTCCACCCCGGCATGCTGGAGGAGGCTGCAAAGGCTGGGTGGCTCCTGCAACATCCCAAAATCGTCCCCCCAAAACTGCCACAGCCTCCAGCCTGGCTGTGAGTTGCTGAGCTTTGGCTCAAGAGCTTGAAACCAGGGGGCAGGACAAAGGGGGCACCGTAAAATACCTGTAACTGAATATAAACCCAGAGACATAGGGCTCCCCTGTTGCCTCTGCTCCAATTTCCTGCAGATTGACTGTGCTCCCGTAGCTTTACCTTTTGGAATTATTGCATTATTACCATTACTAAGGTGATAATTTTCATTAACGACTTGCTGCTGGAGGCTGCAGGGTCCAGGGCTTTCCATCAGAACAAAGATCTGGCTGGCTGGAGGGACTCCTCTCTCCTTGTCTTTGCACCAGCTGAGGCACTCAGGAACCAGTGAAAAACACCTCCCTGCATTTGCTGCCCTTGGATGGGGCTCCAGACTGGTGGGTAAAGTGGTGTCACACTGCTGTCACTCCTTGCAGGGACACAAAGCTGCAGGTGCAGTGTTCTGTGCAGGGGTCTGTGCTGCTGCCAGACATGGGCTGTTCCTGGTAAAGACACTCTGTTAAGGAACATTTTTTTGGGAGTGGATGCTACAGCCCATCACCAGGAGTGGTTGGGCCTGGGTGGGCTGAGCTGCTCTGGGAATTGTGCTGTTGCTCTCCTTGACTGTGTTATTTCGTAGAATCATTTAGGTTGGAAAAGATTCCTAAAACCATTGAGTCCAACCTCATACTGCCAGGCCCACCACTAAACCGTGTCCCTAAACACCACAGCTATGCATTTTCTGATCACTTCCAGGGATGGTGAACCCACTACTTCCCTGGGTAGCCTGTTCCACTGCTTGATCAGGCTTTCAAGTGAAGAGTTTCATCCTAATACCCAGTCTAAACCTACCCTGGCATAACTTGAGGCCGTTCCCTATTTAATCCAGCCAGGTGAGTGCTGCCCTGACCAGCCCAGGGAGTGTCCAGGGTGGAGCTCACACTCAGTGTGCCTGTGCCAAAGGTCTCCAAGCCAGCTCCAAATTTCCCCAGGCCCTGTGAGCTCCAAGGGTCCCTTTTGGCTGCTGGTGGAGCAGTACAAGTGATGGAGGTGTGGTGCCTCCCAGGATGGATCAGCAGCACGGGCCCTGCTGCCAATGCAATGGGCTGTGATGAGCAGACAGAGCTGGGATCACGAATGCCTGGGAACACCACCACTCCACCAGGGAGCAAAGGGCAGCAGCACTCCCCTGCATCCCACCAAGGTGTTCTGATGGCTGCAGTGTTGACTGGACACATTTTTTACTGATGCAGATCACCTTGGTCCAGCGAGGAGCTCCCGCAGCAGCCGCTCCTCATCAATTCAGATACCCCCCTCCCCTCTTCTCAAGGACTTCTGAGAGCAAAAGGCTTGTGGCTACAAAGATTTACACCCCCTCAGCAAGGGTTAACCTCATCTGGCAGCCACTATTGTCTCAGGACAACTTGTCAGTCTGTGAGAACGTGCCGTAATGGATTTGAAGTGGATTGCTTAGCCCACGGAGAGGGTGATGCTGTATTTATTGAATAGACATTAAAAAGAACATTTCTCAATTTCTCAGCACTGAACTCGAGGTCAATGGATCTTTTTGGCACTGACATGCTGAGTCAACTCCTAGCTTAAAGCTTTTAGAAGGACCAGGGTTAGATGAAAGGATTAGACTCCGTCTTTAGCGTTTCCCTGGCAAAATCGTTGGGTGCTAAATCATTTATGTTGCTTGGCGGTGCTCGGCTTGGCCTCTCACTGTTACCTTGGAAAAGAAGAAAGGAAAACATTCTTCCCTTTTTTCGGATTGGAATGGCACAAGTGGATTATTTCCCCCGAGATGAGGTGGATACAAAGTGAGTTGGGCTCCTGATGCCATCGGGCAGCGCTGAAGGGGCTGCAGAGCCCTTTTCCCTGGAAAAGGAGGTGGCTCCGTGGAGAAATGTGGTGCCAGCCCACCTACCCAACGCTGAGAGGGCCCGTGGTTCACACTGAGTGATAACAAATTCCTTGTGCAGCAGCAAGAGAGAGTTTTAATAATGAACCAGGGATTAATCACAGCAGCCCCGACAGCAGGGCTGGCCTGGCAGTGGGTCTGGAGCTGATCCCGGTGGGAGCAGGAGCTTCCTCCAGCCCTGTCTGTGGGGCAGGATCCAGCCAGGGCTGTCTCGGTGGCAGGGAGGCTTTGCCTGAGTGCCAGGCAGCAAACAGGATTAACCCCAAGGGGTTTGAAGAGGAGGGGACAGCAGGGTGAGTCTGGAGTGTGGCCCTGGCTGCAGGAGGTGTTTCCATAGGTCCCAACCTCCCCGGTGTCATGCACATCTCTGCTGTTCCCTGTGGCTTCAGGCAATTTTATTTAGGCCCATTAGTGTCACACTAAGGGCACTGCTGGACAGGTGGGTTTGAACGAGCCTGTCTAGCCTGAGAAAGCCTTGGGAAAGGCATTTTTGGAAAGGGTGCCAGCCACAGAAAGGGTGGTGAGTGATAAGAAGCTGCTGCTGTGCTCCCGCTGTGCATCCCTTGTCAATCACGCTGGCTGCTGGGGAGAGACACGCTCCTGCATCGATTCCAGCTCCTCTCAGCAGGAGAGGGAGGACCACG
>VZSR01002395.1:2112689-2140072 GCA_013398615.1 Brachypodius melanocephalos | reverse complement strand
ATGAAAATTTACATCCTGTGACGAAAATCCACCTTATTGCTTTGGGAAAGTGCTTCTGTGTTTCTGCTCATAAAGGAAAGAGGAGTTCAGTGCCTTGGTGGGGAAAGCAAAGCCATCTGCACATTTTGGTGCCCCTGTTCAGTCAAAATTTAACAGACTCATGTGGAATACACTGAATTTTCCACCTCAGGTGCTCCTGTGATCTCTCTTAGTGCAGCTGTTTGCTAGGCTGTGATGGAAAATGTTGGATTTTAGTCTCATATAAAGGTTTGGAAAACGCTTCTACTCAGCAAAGCCAAAGTTTCAGAGCCACCATCAGAACGGGGCATAAAATGCTATAAAGACATTTTGATTCTGAAATATTGGCACGTCCTTAGAGTAAGTTCAGGGTCAAAGGGAGATATGCTGTGGCTGTGAAATCAAAAAATTCTCCTGCCTTTGTGGAAGGTTTGGAGTTTGCCAGAGGCAGGAGATCTGCCAGAGAGCACTTTGCAGTGCAGAGCTGAGGCTCAGCAAGCTGGAGCAAAGCTGCTGCTGCTTGGTCCTTCAGGGAAAATAATCAGTTTATAAGTTTGCTGGTTCTGAAGAGAAAATTTTGTGTTTTCCTGGTCTGTTATCCTTCTCCAAGAGATGACGTGACAGCATGGGCTGGTCCAGAGCTCCTCTGAAGGGTGAAACCTGACTGTGGGCCACTGCAGGATGTGAAATAAATCTGTGACTGCTGGTCCAAATCTCCCTCAAAGTTCTCGGGGTGTTAAAGGAGGGGCACTGAACCCCAGAACTCTCATAAAAAATGTTTGTCACCCACTGTGGTGGGTGGTGTGTGGCCCTGGAGGTGGCAGGACAGAGCAGAGGGTGTCTGGGCTCAGAGATGTGCCTGACAACTCTGCAAAGCTGAGTTATGTGGAGTCATCACGTTAACGTACAGCCAGGGAGAAGACGGGAGAAATACTGCCAGGCACAGATCCAGATTTTTCTCCACGGAGTAAAATACCGTGTAATTTTATCTAGTTAGTATAAAACAGTTTAAATTCCTTGTTTATTAAAAAAAAAAAAAATGGGGGAGGGGGGGAAGTCCCCCATATTTCACTTCCTCTACTGATAGGCTATGGAGGAAAAAAAACAGATGGTTTCTTCTGCATTTAATATTTCTAACCAAGCAGACCCAAAAGAAAAGGCAGCATTTAACCACAAGTACCAGCAATGTGTTCCTTGCCTTTCTTCCCTCTGGATTTGGCTACAAAGAATCAGTTTAGCACAAACTTATTTCCAGTCACGTTAAACCTTTTAGCAATAATTTTCCAAGCTAGGCAGGAGAGCAGTGCAGCCATGCTTGTCTTCCAGACTTCTGAGATGGGACCCACATCTCACATTTGCTCAGGATTTAAAATCCTTTACAGGATGGTTAGGAAATGGCCAGCACATATCTGACCATATGTTGGGGTAAGCTTATACACATACACAGGGAAGGAAATTTATAAGCCTGGCAGAACCCAAAAAAATGGGTGAAATGGTAGAGTGGGCATTGACTCTGATGCGGGTTCTCCACCTATGGACATCATATTTGTGCTTCAGGGAGATGGATTTTCCCTCTTCCCACTGTAAATTCCACGTGAGCCCTGCCCTGTGGCTCCATGGTAGGAGAGATTCTGCCAAAACCCTGAAGTTGGGATCAGGAGACACCTGAGCATCACCTCGCCCACATCTGAACCACGTTGGCATCACCGTTTGGTTCCTTGCCACCTAAACAGCGGGGTTAGCTGAACCCTCATCAGGAACACAGCAAGGACACGGAGTTCCTTGCCTTCCTTCTCCACACAGCCTGCACCCAGAGCTGGCAGCATCCTGTGACTAACTCTTCTAGACTGGATTTCTCCAAGGGACGACCGGCGCTTAATTCGGCTGACTCCGCGCTCTGCGGGAGCTCTCATCCGTGCCAGCTCGAGTCCTAGCAAAACACCCATCATCATTAGCCCTCCAAAGGCACAGCTCGGGTATTCTCCACCCTCGTTCCTGCAGGCTGGGCTGCTCTGTGCGTTCCCACAGACCGAAATTCCCCTGGTGGGCTCGATTACAGCAATCAGCCTTCACGCTCCTTTCCGTGGCACCGCCGCCTCCCGCCCCGCGCGGACACCCCACTGGAGCAACACCTTTCCCACAGGTGTCAGGGGAGATGACACTGCTCACACAGCTACACCAGGCCTGTGGGCAGGCTCTGGGAGGTTTGGGGGTTTGTCCCTGAGGGGGTTGTCCTAATTGGAGCCATTTGGGATGCACCCTGCCTCTGTACTCTGAGGAGTTGGTTGGAGCAGAGCGCCGAGCGTGGGGCTCTCCTTGGGAAGGGTCTTTGCTCCAGCTTGCAGCAGGTTTTTTTTTCTGGTGCAAGGCAAGGCTGGGCTGGTGAGGATCTAGCCAGTGTGTATTTCTCTTTGCTAACACTTTGGCAGCCTCTCAATGAACAAACCACTAGAAAACAAATCTGGAGCAGCCCTCGGCTGCGGTGGCCAGACCTCGGCTGTTAACTGGGCTGAAGAGTACCAGCTGCTCTGCTCCTGCCCCAGGGAGGAGAGGCCCTTCTGCTGTGGTCTGGGGACGAGAAACACGCCTGAACCAGCTCCTGCAAACTGGGATGGCTTTTAGACTCCAGCTCTGGATCCAAATCTGAATTTCATGGCTTGACATGCTGCCTGAACCGATGTCTCGGCTCCAAATATCTCTCTGCTCTAAAAGGGCAAATAATACGGTGGTGACAAACTCTTTTTCTGCCCTTGGCTCTGTGTAATGCTGACTTTGAGGTGCTCTGGCTTGGGCTTCCCCAGCTGCACTGCTGCAGCCAGGACAGTGCTTGAATTGAATTCCCTTTTTCCACTCCTCTGGCAGTGGGTGCTGACTGGGCAAAGTGACCTGCCTGGATTTGTGCCTCACACTGGGAACGTGTGGGTCACATTGTTTGAGCCTTGGGGGCTTCCCCATGGCAGGAGCAGCTGTTTTCAAGGGGGACAAACCCTCTCTGGCTGGGGATGGGGAGCCAGGGTGGCTTTCCCAGCTCTCCCTGCATTGCCCATCTGACCACCTTATCCCCACTCCCCTCTTATGCCTGTGGACCCCTTTCCCACACCTTGCTGATGCTCTGTTCCTAAGCTTGGCCCCCTCCCAGTCCCCATAACTTGTGTCTGTCAAGCCTGAGGATGTTGTGGAGCCAGCCTTTGTTGAGATGTTTTCTGCTTTGGAAGAGCTGTGTGTAGGGTGGGTGATGCTGGGGGCAATGAGGACAGAGGAGGGGAGGTGTTACTTTGGCCCTTGCAAGGCACAAGCTTTTCTTTCTCAGAAAAGGGCTGAGCCTGGAAAATCTCTCACTGTCCCTGTGTTTTCCAGGGCTGCCTGTGCAGCAGTGGGGTAATGCTGGTGCTCAGACACCAGCTGTGCTCATGCAGGGCTCTGCATCTGCTGGGTGAAAAAAAAAAATAGATATCCCTGTCATAAATGGGAAAGATTTGGTAGAAGAAAGGCATTTTCCTATTTGCATAAATGTCACTGGTGTTTCACAGTTCAAAGGGCGTTGCCCAGCTTTGCCGTGGGTTGAAGAGTGAGGGAGGAGACCACACTTGTGTCACACAAAATCCACTCCATCCTCTTCCAATGGGAAAAGCTGGGTGAGCTGCTCAGCAGCTTTGTCCCAGGTTTGCCCTTTGTGCCAGTGCCTGGGGTGGTCCCCAGCTCTTGCTGGGCTCTGATAAGCAGCAAGAAACATGCAGGGTGCCACAACACCCCTGCCTGTCCCCTGTGGCTGGGGACACAGCCATCCCTGGACAAAAGGGTGCAGCAGCACTCAGCCATGGCAGGGTTAGGGTTAGGGTTATATTACAGAAGTGTTGCAAAATCTGTTGGTGGAGAAGTAGATGGGTCAGCTGAAACCCTGACCAGCCCTCAGCAGCATCTCTGAGGGGCCACCACGACCCCAAAGCTCTTGTGGGAGTTGGGCTCTCCCCTTGAGCTGTTCTCCCTGATTTGGTGCTCAGCTCCCACCCTGCTGCTGTCTCCCACCTCTTCTCTCCTCCTAGGATTCCCCTCCTGAAGCCTCCTCAACCTGCTGTGGCACCTTCTGTCAAACGCTTCACACGTTTGTCACCAAAATGTTTTGGCAGCAGCAGCATCTCTAGGTTTTGACATAATCCCGACAGGAGACTTTCTCAATTATTACTAATGGAACATTATGCTCCTCTTTGGGAACTCCTGCATGAATAAAAAGGGTCATTAATGACATCTGCGCAGAGCCCGGAAATTATTAGTCAACGCTGATACAGTTTTATTTTATTTTTTTTTAATTTTTACATATATATTTGCTTAAGCTCCTGCTAATTTCCCACCTTGCCTCCCACCCCCTTCTCCAAAGTCTCCCGTGCAAAGTGGAGCCGAGTGGGTTATTGTCAACGTTCTTGCTTTTGTGCAGGTAAATGCTCTTCCCCTCCCACCCTTCCTTCCCTTTTATTCCCTCTTGGCTTCTTTAGAGATTGTAGCTCTCGTTTCAGTCCCAAGAGATCCTGTCACACCTTTCTCTGGGCTGGATTTTATTGCCAGTCACGCTCAAATATTTCTTGGACTCGGAGAAATCAATATTGCCCCCGTCCTACCAAGGCAGTGCTGGAGAAGGAGCAGTAGCCTGTGTCCTGCTGCCTGTGGACCTCAGGGTGGCCTGTCCCCAGCCCTGCAGGATGCTGGTGGCACACAAAAGATGCTGGGAGAGGAGCTGGAGGTGTCCCTAAGTGCCACACAGCATCATGCAACAGCTCAGCTTGGATTGTTTCAGAGGACTTTCTGGTCAGACAAGCAAATCATTGGGGTTTTTTCTGTCCTTCTGCCAGGCATTCCACTTCCTCTGCTCAATACTCCTAAAAGTTACCCAGAGAAGGCTTTTCCTTTACTCTTCCCCCCAGATTTCTCCAGCAATTCAAGGGACTGTGACAGAGCCCTACAGAGACGTGACAAACAAAAGGTGTCTCTGCCCTGGGCCATCTCAAATGGCTCTGCAAGTCACAACTGCTGAGGACGTGGCAGGTGCAGGGTGCATCTGTCCCTTGTCCTGTGTTGGTGACAACATGTGGGTCTGAGCTCTGGGTTGATGGCACATCCAGCAGGACAAAGCCCCGAGGTGATTCCCCTTACTGCAACGCTGTGCCAGCACAGGAGAATTGGGGGCACATGTAGGGTTGGGTTTTACACCCAAAAAGAGGAAAGAGGAGGTTTGGGAGGGTGGTGAGGCTTTTGGTGGGATCTCTTACGGCCTGTGGAAGAGGAGAAAACCGATGTCTTTGCTGGCTCAAAGCTTGTTTTCCTTTCCTGGGTTGGTATCAGTCAAATATGCAGCACAGAGGCTGAAGATGGTGTTGGTCTCTGCCCAGCAGGGAGGATCTTGGTGTCCTGAAGCCAACTACAAGATGCCCAACCCCACAGTGAGTGTTCCCAGTTCTGCCTGGTGGGACACTCTTCCCAACCCACCAGCTGTGACCTTGGGGGAACGCGGCTGCTGTGGGGCTTTGCTTTCCCACCAGGGCGCACAAGGAGCACCAGCTGGGCCAGGGGACTGGATGGGAGATGTGACAGCTGTCCCACGGGGCCTGGCTCATTGCAGAGCTGCTGCACGTCCCTGGGGAAGGCCAAGAAGACCACCAGCACCCATCCACAGCTGACACCTGGGTTAAAAGGTCGACGCGGTAACTCCGAGAAGGAAACAACTAAGCAAGAAATAGACTCCTTCAAAAGGGAAAAAAGTCCCTGAGAGAAAAGGTACTTCAACCCCTTTTTGATTTATGAGCTACTATAGGATATTGAGACGTTATTTACAATCGATAAACGCTCCTGCAAGGCTCCCGCCGGAGCCATAGACCCGGCCTGTCGGAGCAGAGCCCGGTCAGCCTGCTCCCCTGGAAGTGCCAGCCATGTCCTGCTGGAGCAGGCTATAAAGCTGGAGGCAGCTGTATATCTCCCAGAAAATGGACCTGGTTACACGTGTCTTTGGGCAGCTGACACAGGGATATCGTTCAGGGCTAAGGCAGCAGTTCAGTAGCAGAAACCAGCATTCCTCAGCCTGGCCAACAACGAAATCTCTCGCACAACGTGGAGCGCTCCTCGGCCTTAAAAGGTGCAAAATGGAGTTGTTCACTTGACTTATAATGGAATGGGGCCAATTTCAGAGCAAGAGCTGGGGTTTATTCTGGGATTTTATCTTTAAAGGGGGATTTGCAAACACTTTAGGGGGGCAGGGGGACGGGGAAAAAAAAATTCATTCAGCATAAAATTGCATCCTGGCCAAATTCCAGTTTGGGTAATTGGGTTCTCTCTCTGTAGTGGCTGCAGGACAAAGGGCCATTCATCACGCTCCAAAGTGCTGCAAAAGGCTCCCATGTTCCACCAGAGAAGTGTCCGCGTTGGAATCCAAGCGAGGAAGTTTTCTTCCCGTGCTCCGGGCCACTCTGGAGGGTAATGGAGCTTGGCACTGCTTTTTAGGATCCTTTTGGGTGAGATAGAGGGGCAAGGACCTTGTCAGGAGCCTCTCAGGCTCCGGCAAATCTGGGTAAGTAGGACACTGAGCAAAATAGATTCCTCGTGGCCTCCCGTGGCTCGCCTTTCACCCCAAGGACGTGTTTGTCTTTGCAGAGTGCCACCAGAGCTCCAGGGGATCCCGCTGGAGCAGAGGAGCTGGGTTTCCTCTCTGCAAACCTCCCGTTTTGGAAATGCCTACAAGGAAGAAACTGGGTCACATCCAGCTGGGCCAGGGCTCAAGGACTTGGGGTGTGCTCAGAAGTGGTGCAGGGCAGCCTGGAAGGGTGCAGGGGACCCTGGAAGGGTGTGGGTGCTCTGCTTTCTTGTTCCCAGGTTTCCATCCAGCCAGAGAAGAAGTATTTGCAACCCTTCCTCCTGCTTTCCAGCTAGGGATGGCGATGCTCAAGTAGTGGATCACAGTTTTCAGTGGAGCATTGGATATTGGGAAGGAATTCTCGACTTTGAGGGTGGGGAGGCCCTGGCACAGCTTTCCCAGAGAAGCTGGGGCTGCCCCATCCCTGGAAATGTCCCAAGCCAGGTTGGACAGGGCTTGGAGCAACCTGGTCCAGTGGAAGGTGTCCCTACCCACAGCAGGGGGGTTGGACCAGATGATCTTTAGGACACCTCCCAACACAGACCGATGATTCTGGGATTCCTCAGCTCCCTGGTAGCTCTCCTTGCAGCCTCTCCTGTCCAGGCAGAGTGAGGCAGCCCCAGGGAGAGGCCAGGTGAGGAGGCAGCAGCAGCAGCAGCATCTCCACAGGGGTGAAGGAGCCTTGTCTGTGTGCCCCCCACCAGCTGACCTGCCAGGGAGCATCCTTGGCCTGTGTGCCTTGAGAGTGTCCCTTTAAAGCAATTTGTAGACTGTTATCCTGTATCATTAACCTAATTAGTGTAATTGCCGCCATTTATGTAATGAGTATAAATACTGGAGGAATCCCATAATTAGGGGATGTAATTAGGTAATTAATAGATGACATGGTAACAAAAATCCAGGGGAAACTTTGCAAGGTGGACAGTGCCTGTGTGCGTTCTGTGCTCGTGTGTGCGGCTGTTCCTGCCAGGGTCTGTCACAGATGTGCTCCAGGGTCAGCCTCAACCTGGAGCCCCTCCATACCCCAAAGGGACCTTCAGGAGACCTGAGGAAGCTCTCCTGGAGCTCTACAGACCTTGCAGAGAGGGGTCTGGAGAGCCAGGATTTGCTCAAGGGGAAGAGCAGAGCTGTGGCCATCGCCTTGCCATACAGACACAATTTGCTTTTAGATCCAGGGTGAATTCAGCAAGGTCTGAGAGGTTCCTCAGCCCTACTGGGAGGTGGTTGGAAGCCCCATTTGTCCCACAGTGCCTCTCTGCCACCAGCACTGCTGGAAATAGCATGACAGCAGCTCCTGCACCAGTAGAGGGACGATAAGGAGCCCCAGAGTGAGCTCAGCTGCCTGATAAACTCTCATTTTTGTTCTCCTGTGGGTTTGGCTTAGAAAAGAGATTGGAGCTGGCTATTGTGTTTGTGCTGCGAAGAGCTGATAAAGTTCTTGCTGCGTTTTTTTTTTTTTAGAGTGTAGTGAGTTGTGAGTGCTCGAGCTGGGCCCTTTCTACTTGTTGAAATGTTGACTTTTTCCTGCTGCTCTCTGTTCCTTGCTCCTCCCAGCCTGTTCACACTTCTAGAGAGCTTACATGTCCAGATGTATTCAAAGAAAATAAGTTGCAGATAAGGAAAGTTTTATTTCTTTGTTGTTTTTTTTTTTCGGTGTGTTGATGTGGATCATCTGGTTGGCACCTGCCAGGAGGAGTCACTACCACCAGATTTCAGGGGGGCTGGAAAAAAGAACTGGGGGGACTTTTGGCAAGGGGCAAAAGGGACAAGTGGTGACGGCTTCAAACTGACAGAGAGCAGGGTTAGACTGGATATTGGCATTAAATTCTTTAGTCTGAGGATGGTGCAGCACGGGAACAGGCTGCCCAGAGAGGCTGTGGATGACCCATCCCTGGAAGTGCTGAAGGCCAGGTTAGATGGGGTAGTGGAAGGTGTCCCTCCCCAGAGCAGAGCCTTGGAACAAGATGATGTTTAAGATCCCTTCCAATCCAAACCATTCTGTGATAAGCCATAAGCATCTTGGTGTAGGATGTCTCCCCTGCAGAGGGTCCTGGGCTCTGCACCTTGACCAGTGTACATTGATTTATTTTGAAGAGACTTTGTGGCTTTTACCCTTGGCCTATCCACCTCCTTTCAGCAGCATGTTCTCTCCAAAGGATGGGTTATTTTGCACCCCTCGAAGGAGCACTGCAGCCAGCAGGAGGTGACCCCAAGAAACGCATCGCTGGCAGTGCCAGCCTGCAGGAGAGGTCAGAGTTTGTGCAAGCTTTGGGTGGTCAAAGGCTGTGGAGTCCCTGGGACCAGCAGCTAGAGGGAGATATGACCTCACGCTGAGGGCCAGCCCTGCCTGTGCCGTGGATTCCTGTCGTGATGCCAAAGAAAACCCTCCCTGCTTTCGAGTGTTCAGGGCCCATGTAATGAACAGCCATAATGCAGACTTCATTACATAGCACGAGTGATTCTTGGGATTAAAGACTTCGGAAATGGCTGCTGCTGCAGTTTCTGCCAAAGTGTTTCTTAGTCCCTGTCTACCTGGGAAGTTTTATCAGGTGTATCATGATCCGTGGATGTAGGTCCAGTTACAACAGAAAGGGTCTGTCTAGACATTTTAATTCCAGTATAAAAAAGGCTTTTCTTTCCTTTAGCTTGAATTTGCTTGCACATGCCCTTCACAAAATCAGAGCCTACTTCATCAGTGGAAGAACCTCCACGTTATGTTAAAATACCCACCCTGGAGTGCATCAAAGCCCCCTCTGCTCCTGCTCCTGCAGTTTCCCTGGCTCAGGGATGGGGAGGTGGATTGGTGCTTGGCAGCTGCTGGGCTGGAGGTGGCTCTGTGTCCAATGCAGGACACTTCTGCAGTCTTTCAGCTTAACCTTCCTCTGCTCTTCTCTGCTCCCCAGCCCCTTGTTCCGTGCTCCCCAACTCTCACGGGATGTATCCCATGGGGCACCATTAGCTGAATATAAATATAAAGGGGGTCCTTGCCCTTTATCTGGTTTGGGGATTTGCCTGTTGAGATACAGATTTGCCAGAACAGTTGTATTGCCTCATTTTCCTTGCAGTGAGCTCTGAGACCCGTGTGATCTCAGCTTTTAAACCTGTTTCAAAGCCTGGCAGCCCCTTGCTCTCTGCAGAGCTGAGCGAAGGTGCCACAACTCCCACCCTGTGATCACCGAGGGTGACTTGGCTGCTGCCTCTCAAAGGGATGGACTATGAGGAATATCTGCCTTCCTCTGCCCTGGACCATCACATGGGTGAGGATTGTTGCTGTTTCCACATTTTGCCCTCATTTTGCCCTTGTCTTTGCCCTCGCCAGGCCCAAGCATTGATTTATTCTTGTTCCTGTCTCCAAACTGCTTTTACACAGACCTTCACTGTGGGTGCAGAGCAGCCGTACTTTCTCTTGTTCCCCTTTCATGATAAAACCCCTTTTTGCTGTGTTTCTGTCTCCCCTTCAAGGTCGAACTCTGCCTGAGTTCTGCCAACTTTCATTTTGCTCCTGTATTTCTTGATTTCAAATGTGTCTTCCTTGGCTGATCTCTCCCCCCACCTCATCTTTTTTCCTTTGTAGTCCTGATGATGTGTGAACACACTTTTCCTATCAAACATTGCTCCAGGCTCAAAGCCTTGTTTGAGTGGTTGTCCCACCTGGGTTTCACACTCTAACTTTAAAAAAAAAAAAAAAATTACATTTCCTCCATGTTCAAGCCCTTAAACTCTTCAGTCGTGCTGAATGCATTTATTGCATTGCAGTTCTGCCCTAACTTTGTGCATCTTCTCTACTGAGCTTCATTTATCTCTCCAGGATCAGTCTGAAGTTGTCTTCTAGGAATGACCAGCTGTTCTGCAAAGCTGTGCCCAAACAGGCATCCATGGAAAGCCACAGATGTGAGTAGAGACCTGGGTGTGAGTAACCTTACTGAGAGCAGTTGTTTGGAAGAGGAAAACAGAGCAAAGCTTTAACTGGGAGCAGTGAATTATGTCTCTCTTAAGATTTGTCCTGGTTCAAAGCAAAACGAATCCAAGGAAGTCCCATGGCTCAGGTTAGGCAAGAAGATTCTAATGTTGTAATTTTTTTTTTCCCTCCTAACCATCTCTGTCTACAGATTTGTTGGATGACAGGTTGCCAGGACGGTGTTACCAAATAATTATCCTGTGCCTCCTTAGAGTAACCTCTGCAAGAAAGTGTTTAGATAGGGAAGCCATGTGAACTAGTCATTAATATCTTATAGGTCAGAGTTACGGATGTTGCTTTGTGATGAAATATGTATTTCTTCCTATTTCTTAGGAAAATGGGCTTGTGAGACAGAGCAAGATTTATGATGATCTTAATTAGTTATTTCCTAGCTTTCAAAATGTTTGGGTTTGAGAGATGATATGATAGATAATTAACTTGTTGTCAGACAGCGACTTCGAAAATGAAATGTTTGTTCTCAAAATATTATTTATCTCAATGTGCATTGTACACATGCCATGGTGCACACACACATGTACCTATAGATAAATATGTGGATATTTATCTGTGCAGGGATGTGTGCATCCCTGCAGCTGGAGGAGTTGGGAACAAGGGTTAATGCTTCCGTGGAGGGCATCATTCCCAGCTCCCTGTCAGCCTGAGTGAAGCACAGGGGAATCCCAGCCCTTCCATGGGGGTTTCTGCTCTTCCTGCCCTGCTTGTCCTCACCCCCCTGCTGGAAAGGTGACCCACAGAGAGTAAAGGGACTGTTGTCCTGCCCTGCCCTTTCCTGTGGGGGGCTATGGGCTGAGATGAAGGCCAGAGGGGTTTTCACAGACTCGGAGATTTGGGGTTGTTCATCCTGGAGAAGAGACGGCTCCACGGAGACTTAAGAACTCCTTCCAGTACCTAAAGGGGTTAATAAGGAGCTGGAGAGAGAAACTGGGAGGGAATGGATAAGGCTGAATGGCTTTAAGCTGACAGAGGGCAGAGCTAAATTAGACATTAGGAAGAAATTCTTTCCTGTGACAGTGCTGAGACACTGGAACCGCTTGCCCAGATAAGCTGGGGCTGCGCCATCCCTGGAAGTGTTCAAGGCTAGGCTGGACAGAGCTTTGAGCAACCTGGTTCAGTGGAAGGTGTCCCTGCCCATGGCAAGAGGGACTGGAAAGAAATGATCCTTCAAGTCCCTTCCAACCCAAATAATTCTATGTTTCTGTGATAAGTCCTCCAAACCAGAAAGTTCCCGGGACAACTGCCAGTAACACGACGCTTGTTAAGAGGTGGGGACTTGTGATATTTTTTGCTAAACAAGTAAAGCTTAAATGAAGGGAGTTATATCCTTCGCTGCTATATCCCTGAAGGACAGAGAGATGGCTGGAGAGAACCTTCAGGGAAGGCAGAGGGCAGGATTGCATTGACCCCAAAGGATGCTGGATGTGGTCCCTGAAGCCGTGGCTGCTGCAATGCCTCGTTGCTGCGGGGGAGCAGAGCTGCTGCAGAAGAAAAGAGGTCACCTGGAAGTTGATTTATGGGTTTGTTTTTTTTTTTTCTTTCTCTTTCTTTTGCATTTTTTCACCAGAGCTTTATAAATAACAGACAAAACCCGTGGGGAAAAACCTCCCAACCAGCTGCCTGTTGCAAACGCTCCAGGAAATGGGAGGTGGCGGTGGAAGAGGGAAGGAAGGCTAAATTTGGTGGCTTTTATTTTTAACAAGGGCTATTTCAATTGGCTTCAAACCCAAGTCCAAAAAATAAAAAAATTTAAAAAAAAAACCAAAAACCCAGAGCCATGACAAACTTTTGCCAGCACCAGAGGGGCCCGTGGAGCCGAGCACTCGCTCTGGCCAGCACGGCACAGACACGGGGTCTGTGCCAGCCCTTGCTCCAGGACTTGACAGCTCAGACACTGCCAAGGCCGTCACAGGGACAGGGAGCTCAGTGATAGAGATGAGGAGATATATTTCAAGGCAAGATTTCTCCAGCAAAGCCAAGAGAGGCTCAAAACTTTCCAAAGCAATCAAAGGAGGCATCTGCAAGTCCTTGCATTTCTGCAGGATTGCTGTACTTGGGTCCCTGGTGCAGCACAGCAAAGCTGAAGTTGATGAACCCAAACAGCCAAGCAGAAAGCAAATCCTTTCTCTTATTTTGCTTTTTAAAAAAAAATTCTGTGACAACCCTTCCCCTCCTGACTGGCCCTTGCTATATCTCGCTCTTTGCAACACCTGAAGTCGAGGCGTATTAAATGACTTGGCAGCATCCCTCTGACGTTCCCCTGGCACTCCTGGGAGAGCAGAGGTGTTAACCTTGGTGTCCTGGCTGCATGCCAGGGTAAGTAATTACATTGGGCCTCTATAAATTAGCCCGTGCTCGCAGCCAGGGAGTCACAGCGTCATTTCCTCCCGGCTGTGCCGTGCCCGACACGCTCCACCCGGGCACTGGTTGCATCTCAGTGGAGGACAGGCACGGGGAGCAACGTGGGCTTGCTGGTGCTGGTGCTCCCTTTCATTGCTCTGAGATCACAGATCTGCCTCTCCACGCTCCTGCTGCTGTGCTGGGCAAGGAGAGCACAGAGCCGAGCAGGATGGGGCTGGCCACCCCAACAGGGTGACCTGATAAATCGCCACCAGTCAGCTGAAGCTCAGCCACGGCCTCTTGGCTCGCTGCTAAAATTAGCTGAAATGGCACGAAGAGAATTGCTGAAACCTCCACGAAAGTGATTTAAGGCGAGGCACGTGAGGCTGCATTTGTCACGGGCCGGAGCAGGCGCACGCTGCTGGCACGGCGCAGGTGATGTGCAGGAGCGTGCTGGGCTGTGACTCCGTGCCTGGATCCCAGGTTCCACCTGTCACCTCGTCCCACTCTTCCCCAGCACTGACTCAGCTCAACCCCTTCTGCTGGCACCCAGCTTTAGGGGTCTTCAGCTGGTGTCTGCTTATAGCTTTGGAATGGACTGTGGAGAGCACTTAATTTTTTTTTTTTTTGAGACCATCGAGTCCAACCTATGACCTAACACCTCCTCATCAATTAACCACGGCACCGTGTGCCACATCCAGTCCTTTTAAACACACCCAGGAATAGTGACTCCACCACCTCCCTGGGCAGAGGATGCCTAATTTAAGGTACAATGTGTTGGTCAGCTGTGTGTATTTCCCACTGCAGGCACCAAGATAATCCTCTCCAGTCTGGGCTGAGATGGAGTGTGCCTTCATGGGGGAGATGATAAAGCAAACAGGGCTGGAAGGTCTAAACAGGAGGAGATGTGGTGGCACATCCCAGACTTGTCATCATCCCTTTCAAAGGTTTTCTGCTTGATCTTTAATTTCTGAGAAAGTGTTGGATTCTGTGCCTGGCACGGGGCAACCCTGGATGTAGGGACAGACTGGGGAGTGAGATGCTGAAAAGCAGTGCTGCAGAGAAGGACCTGGAGGTCCTGGTCAGTGGGAAGTGGAATGTGAGCCAGCAGTGCCCTGGCAGCCAGGAGGGTCAGCTCTGTCCTGGGGGGCATCAGACAAAACACTGCAGGCTGGGCCAGGGAAAGCATTGTAAAGGGAGCCCTTATCACAGTTTACAACTTCCTTGTGAGGGGAAGAGGAGGGACAAGCAGTGATCTCTTCTCTGGGGTGACCAGTGACAGAACCTGAGGAAATGGCCTGAGGTTGTGCCAGTGGAGGTTTAAGATCAATATTAGAAACAGTTTTTTTTACCTTGGGATGGTTGGGAGGATGGTTGGGGCACCACAACAGACTCCCCAGGGAAGTGGTCACAACACCAACCCTGTCAGAGCTCGAGAAACATTTGGACAATACCCTTGGGGATGGTCCTGTGCAGGGCCAGGAGTTGGGCTCGGTGATCCTTGTGGGTGCCTTCCAACACAGGATATTCTGTGATTCTGTGTTCCCTGTGCCTCCTTCCCCTTGGCTGCAGCTGCCCCAGCGTGGGTGCCCTTTCCAGGCTGTGGCTCCCGTGGTTGCCTGCAGTGGAGCAGCTCCACCTCTGCATGGCTGTTCTGCGTGTGGGGAAGGATTTCAAGAAACAATTGACCAAATGAAACCTCCGTAATGCTTCTAAATACTCAAACACATTAGACATGCCTGCCCAGCTCAGAGATAAATTAGAGCTATTATCACTAGAGCCCAGACAAACAAACAGAGGGCTCTCTCCAAACAAGCCATTCACTCAAGAGACTGGATTTACAAGGGTCATGGAAGCAGCACGAGCTGCAGGCACCTGCTTTCTGCAGAAACCTGATTAAATTGGCCATATTGACTGGTGCAGAAGGAGAGGAGAAGGCACACCTCTGCCCTCTGGGATGTGGGGAGTCACCTCCAAGAAAGGACTGTGGTGCTGTGGGGTACTAACTGGCATTTTGCTGTCTTCAGCCGAGAGATGGATCCATTTTGCTCTTCTCCCATGTGATGGCTGGGAGATCAAGGTGTGCAGGAGCACATCAGGGATGGCAAGGCCTCTTTGCTTTGCCCTTGGATTTTTGTGTCTGCTTCCAAGGAGGGATGGGGCGCCAAGCTGGTGGTAAGGTGGCATTGAGAGAGAGGTCAGTTCAAATCAGCATCTTGGCCATCAAGGAGACTGCCTGAGAGGGTAAATGGAAGCCAGAGTGTGTATTCTGGGCTGAGGTTTGCACAGCAGCTACAGGGAAGAAGGAGCAGATGCAGGGACAAAAAGGAGTAAAGAAAGAGATGATTATTCTGCTTGCTGGCTGTGATGGGCAGGCAGTGCCCTGGAGCAGGGTGGCCAGCACAGCTCGCCACGGTGGCCAGGAGCACCGTGCTGGGGCTGTGACTCGGAGCCTGGCCCAGGCAGGGTGTCTGGAGAAGGGTCACTGCAGGGTTTCAGGGCTTGGCTGGGCCCCCAAACCAGCCTGGGGGAGGCCAGGCTGTGACCACAGCACCTCACCCACTCCCCTGGCAGTCCTGGCCAGCCACCCACAGAGGCTGCAGTGGAGGGTGGCATTCTCTCCTCAGGGATGCTCTTCAACACAAAAACTTGTTCCTCCACCAGAGTGTTGCTTTTTGGAAGACATCCAGTCCCCATGAGCGACCTCTGACTGATGATGAATTTGCCATTTCCCTTGGTAACTGGACCTCCTGATTAACTATCCTCCCTGCTCCAAATTGTCTTTTATTTCCCATGCAAGGTTCCCTCGCTCGGTGTTGTCAAGTCTCGCCGTTTATTTTGGGTTTTGCTGCTCGCTGTGCCTTTTACCTGTGAGCCTAACGAACATGCCAATCTCAGCTATTTTCACTCTGTGGGTATCTGGGATCAAGTCACGACGAAGATTTTCTTTGACTGCTGAGCAGACAGAGCCCTTTCAGTCTTTTGCAGGGTTGAGCACAGGCAGAGCAGAAGCTGTGCTTGCCACTGCCTTGAGCATCTCCCAGTGCGTGGGATTTTATTTAAAGTCCCAGCCTCTGGACTTGCACCACTACAAAGACCTTCCTTTTTTCTCTCTCTCTCTCTCTCTCTCTCTTTTTTTTTTCCTGAAAACTCAACCTAAAAGACGAACAAAAATAATAATAATTTGGGCTTTTTTTTTTAAAGGCATCAGGAGTTCTGTGTTGTTTTTGTTTATTGTGAGCAGAAGAGGTGGTAGATGAATAATTTGCAAAGATGCAGACTTGCTGAGGAGACACCATGGGGCTCAGGGGTGTCTCCTTCCATCCTGTGTGGTTCCTGCAGGCAAGGCAAACTCTGACCTGAAATTCCCACAGCTCTCCTACCTGCACAGTACCAGGGTAAGTTTAGTTAATGTGGGTGGCCTGTATGGCCTTGACAGCTCTGAATTTCGAGCCTTCATCATCTGCAGGTTCTTTTGTGTTGCTGGGCAGGCTGAAAATGGCCTCACCATCAGCGTTGTGCACATGGAGAGAGATGGAGTTTATTTTCTGGCTTCCTTTGAGGGTCACAGTTCTGCACTGTCAGCCTCTCTCAGCTGAGCTAATGTGCTTCAATAATCCCATGGATTCAGCTTTCTTTGTCTTCTTTTCTTTGTCTTCTGTGTTTGTCACCCTCCCCATGTCTCCTGGCACTCCTGGTATAAACCAGGAATGTTTCACACTGAAACAGCAAGATGTCTTGTCTAAAAATACTGAAATTATGTGTTCTTCCTAAATTCATTCCTCTCTTTGTACTTGTTCACTGGAAAGAAATTTGTGAAGCTGGATCCAGAGCAATAGTAGCTTTGGTGGCTGAACCAAGCTGGTTTCCTGTTGATTTAAAGCAAGTCCTCCTAATTGCAGCCTGCCCCTCTTGAATTTCTCCAGTCCTTGCAGTGAAGATCTGCTCCATTCACCATTTCCAAACTTCAAGATTTGGGTACCCTTATCTGTCATTTCTGCTTCTGAAAGGACTCTGGAGGCTGGGAGTTTGGGAGCATTCTCCAACCCCCTATAGATTTTGTTATGTGTTATCCCTTCCATTAAATAATCGAGGTGGTGTTCAGGCCCTGAAATGCTTGACTATTTAGTGAATGAAACAAAAAGCTGCAGCAAATAAGGTTTGTTGATATCAGGGCCTGGAAAAAAAAAAGAAGGATGTGTGTGTCCACATGTTCCACATGTACAGGTCCATATTTCCTGCAAGGTGAAGGAAAGCCTTGTTTGTAGCACACACCTGTGGTTATTGTATTAACTTCAAACTTAATACATGAGGGTGTCAATAAAACATTCCAGGGTGGGCATGTAAGACAGCAGCGACTTGTGTTTGATGAAATGATCCAAGGAGCAGAGAGGAGATGGGTTGTGTCCACCTGGCATGCCTTGATGAACCATGGAGAGGCTGCTTTGCCCTCATTTTAAGAGAGGAATGCTTGAAGATGCCCAGCTCTGCTCCTGTCCTGGTACCCAGGTGCCAAGGGGCAGGAGAGACACTGGTAGGGGCTCAGCTCCTTGGAAATTTATCTTGCTTATTTATGTGATGGCAAGGGAGAAGTTTGTGTTTAGAGGCCAGCGGATTAATGAATCAGAACACAAAGGATGAAACTTGTGTTCATTATTTTCTGTAAAACAAACACAGTCTTGGCTTCCATTTCCTGCAGAAGCGTTTCAGAGGTTATCCTAGCAGAGATCAGAGCTCCAGCCAGTGAAACCCTGGAAGAAAGAGTCCGTGCCTCAGGCAGGAGACAGACAGACAGACAGACAGACAGCACAAGGCAAACAGAAGCAGTGACTGGAATTTGAGCACATTTAGAGGAGCTGGGACTGCGGGGCCAGCCCTGGGAACCCCAGGCCATGGACACACCCTCCTTCCTGCCACAGCAATGCTCTCAACATTGACCAAGACACGATCGTGCATGTGTTGCCCCTGGAGTCAGCGGCTGAAAAGCACTTTATGAGGCAGCAGAAACACAATGGGCTATTATTTTTAGGCTAGAGCCATTCACACATTTTCTCTGCAGAATGGGTGCCCTCCCTCTTCCTTGCGTTCAGTCGTTTCTGCTCGCCCGATATTCCCTGCCTACCCAGCATCTAACAAAAAATGAGACGCTGATCCTGTAAAATAGTGCAAATTATCCTCATGTGGAAAGCCTCTGGGTCTGTAGCTCCTGCTGTAGCTCGGTGTCCAAAGCAGAGGAGCTAATGACCTGAGGCTGCAGGGAAGTTTGGACAGGCTGCAGCTCCTTCCTCCAGCAATGCTCTCCTCAATGGATTAGAAGAAGCTTCCCTGGCAAACTGGGAAGGAGTCCAAGCTGGGGAGCTGGTGTGATAGGAACTGACAGGGCTGGAAATTTGATTTCTGACTCTTTGTGCGTGTATTTCTTGTGAAAGGAGAGGGAGCCAGGGGTACTTTGAATCCTGCAATCATTAAAACCAATTCCACTTTTCCTGCCCCTGCCCACCTCCTGATATGTGTGTGAAACAATCTTTACAGCTACACAGCCATCAGATGGTATCGACCCTGCGGTGGAAATTGCTATTGACTGCTGCTGGTGCTGCTCTCTGCACTTCCGTGGCTTTTAAAGCGACACTCTTCAGGTGATTTCACTTTGCACTTGATACAGCCCGGGAAGCACTGCCTGAAACGGGATGGGAAGAGCCTGGGTGGGATTTGTGTGTGCAACAAACCCATCAGCACCCCCTGGCCACAGGAAGGGTGTTTGAGCAAGTGGGAAGAGATGCTCCTGCAGAAGCTCTTGTCTAACGGGAAGATTCAGAAATTTGATTTTTTTTTCCCTTTAGTCCATCATGAAAGGATTCCTGTGTCTCACTACAGTTTTTTTTTTTTTTCTGCTGCAATGCTAACACAAAGCCAAGACCATTCTTCCATCCCTGTGAAGGATCCATCCAGCTCTGCATCAGCTGAGGACTAAATAAGATTGATTTCTTGATTTAGGGGGCACCTCTGATTCCATATTACAAATTCTCTCACATCTGCTTTGGGTTCCAATGAAAAAAAAAGTTGGAAATAATAATATTTTCCTTTGATGAGAGTGTTTTGTGCAGCTTAAAGAGCTCCTCTCTCTCACAGAGCTCTGCCTTTGCTCCCTGACTTCAACCACACGGAGCAGCAGCTGGCCAGATGTGCCCAGTGCATGTGTGCAAGGAATTCCCTTTCTTGTTATCTGGAACAGTGACTGCTTAAAGCTTCCGAGCCAGCCCCTTAGCTTGAATGCAAATAACCACTGCTATTAGCTCTGAGCACTCCCTGACAGCCTTGATTTCAGGTCACAAGACTGGCAGGCTGCTGAGGTGTCAGGAGACGTGCCTGGCATTTCCCCACTCTCCAGCCCAAGCCCTAGGAACTGCTCTCACTGCTTTACACTGAGCCTCGGTGCTCATGTGGGGAGTGTGACTCTTCTCAGCCTGGCTCTGTCTCAGGAGAATGGGAGGAAGAGGTGGGAATAGAAAGGGCTGGAAGCGTTTCTTGGTGGGATAGTTTGTACTCCCAGCCCCAAGCACTGAGCAGGCTGGGAAGGGAGATGGGGTTGACTGGAATTCAGCAGAGCACAAGGATTTGCTGTAGAGGCAGTAAAAGGCCTGGCCTAGGAGGGGTTTAACATACCAAACACTGCCCTGCATGCCTGGGGAGAAAGTACAGGACAGCCGGGGTGAGCACATGGCCCTTTGCTGCCTTTGCATCTGCTGCTCACCCCTGGGATGGCCACAGGTCAGGCGTGTCAGCTGTGAGAGGCAATGATGACCTTTGCCTCTCTCAAGGCAGGTTGCATCTCCCAGCTCACTGCTTCCATTTCTCTCCTCCCACCCCATTCCCATCCAGCTCCTGGAAGCCTGGTACTGCCTGTTCCATGGAAACAGTGGGGACCTGGGATGACTCTTCTCCTCCCTGCTCCTCTTTGGACTCTGTCACAGTCTTTCTCACTGTTCTGATTCTTCTATTGCTCCAGACCCAGACAATCTAACCAGGGAGAAAACACTTAGCTGGGAGAAAGGGCTGGAACACAGGAGTTGTTTCAGCTCTTTTGTTTGAGGCCAAATGGGATCTTCCCAGCCTGGACCTTGAAATCCAGGTCTTCCACAAGTTCAATTAGGAGTCCTAAAAATTAGAAAGCCAGGTCTTTACTCTGAGGTAAACTGGTATTGCTTCAAATGAGATTTATTAATTTACATCCTTTGAGGACCTTCCCCAGTATGAGACTGGGGGAAAAGCAGCATGTTAGAGTTGCCAGTAGCTTTTTCATTGTTATGATTCATTTTGTCTTCCCCATCTCCAGAACCACAAGGCCACTATTGTTTTTCCAGCCCTCCGGCCCCATCCCTTGGACACCTTGGCTTTTGTGCTTGCTAAATGGAGGCTGGGGAGGCTGAAGCTGCTGCTAAATAGGCTAGTGTGGGAGGCTGAAGGCTCCTTCCAGAGCAGTGTCCAACAGTTCCACCTCCTTTGGTTCAACAGCACCTCCCTCCAAAGACACAATCCCAGTGAACTTGCTTTTCCATTCTCAGGGCTGTGGCTTTTCCTGCCCAGCAGGTGCTGAGCTGATGGGGCTGCTGTGCCCCTCCTGGAATGTGAGTGGAGGTGGCTTTGGGCTCACTGCAAGATGTGCACAGTGTTTGCTCTGCAGGCTTTGCTCTGCTCCAGAGGCGGTGACAACCTGTCCCTTTCTGGCTTCCCCTCTGGAGAACAGTGCCTAGGAAGGGTGAGCTGCTCCCCCAGCCCAGCTTCCAGCTCCACATGTCCCACAGTAACCAGGTGCTGCTGGAGTGTACGTGTGTCCTTATCAAACAAGCAGCCTTTGATAGTTTCTCCTTCTTCCGGGCTTAACCTGCCTAAGTCTTTTTGGGGTGAGATACGATATGCGACTTGACAGCAATTCGAGGTGAGATTTTTTCCTCCTGGGAAAGCATGGCAAGAAATTAAGCTTTGCAGGTTTGCTGCCCAGTCGACCAAGCAAAGAAAAGTCCTTGGTGAACTTGGGTTGGGTCTGGGGATGGGAGAGCTACTGCTGCAATTTGTGGTTTTTCTCTCTGCAGCACTGCCTCCGTAGTCACAAGTGAGAGGCGAGTGGTTTTGACACCTCTTTATGACCTGGGAGCCACAGGGAGGCCGTGGTGACTCGTGTTCTGGAAAGACAAGGTCACTGACAAGGGTGCTGCAAGCAGCTTCGGTTCATCTGACCACGCCAGAATCCAAATATTTTCAATTCATGGGAATTAAGGTGAACATCCTCGTTTTAGGCTGCTGGGTATTCAAAACTGGGTGCTTCTCAAGGTGGTGTGCAACAGAAGGATATCACAGGGAAAGCTGTTGATAAAAGCAACAGTGAAAATGGATGTCTGGTTTGAAGCCTATCTGTCCTACAACCTTCAGGGCCTGCCAGGGGACGTGTTTCCTGGGCTGTGAAAAACCAATATGGGACACAACCATATATCAGTGATTATATCGATCACTGTCTCAGACCCATTCAGCCCAAGGACACTAGCACCTTTTGGAAAGGAGGTGTCACTCCTGCTCTGGGAGTCTGGGGAGGGTGTGGAATGCATGGCAGTGCTGGTGTGCAAGGGGAGGTGACTCTCCTTTAGGGAATGCTGGGTCCATACTCAAACCAATTAGGAGAATGGAGCTGAGCGAAGTACAGAAGGGACCTGACTGATAATAAGCAAAACGCTCAAATATGGGAAGTTGGGGAAGAAGCCAAATGAAAATGAAATGAAAGGCTAAGGTCCAACTACAGCAGTTGTGCAAAGAGGATGGGACAGCTGATAATAGGAAAGCCTGCAAGAACAATGGGTCAACCCCCCAGGAGAGAGACTGAAGGAATCAGTGAACAAGCCAAGCAGGGGCGGGGGGAGTTTATGGAAAAGCGTTTCAGCAAATTGGAATTGTTGGCTCGCTTACCACCACGGAGTCCTGTGTCTGTCACTGTGACCTCTTTGCTCAGTGCTTTGTGGTGATGGCCAGCTTGAGAGGAGCATGGGATAGTAGGGCCCTGACTCAGGGAGCAGCAAGACCTTTGCATGGGAGGACACTTCTCACCAACTGTAGTGCTGCAGAGGGGCTGACAGTGCTGGTTCTGTCCCTCAGCCCAGGGCTGGTGAGAACAGTCTTTGTGGACAGCCTTTAGACCCCCCTTTTTATGAAGGTGATACCAGAAACCTGTGGCTGAGGCTCTTCAACGGCAGCCTTTCTTAGTCTGGGAAATCCATGGAAAACTCAGGAGAGGAAAACCAACTTCTGACTGCAGATGAACTCCATAAAGACCATTCGAAGGGAGATGGTGTGGTGGAAAATATTCCAAAAGCCATGAGTCTGCATCTGAGATGCAAAGAAAGTCATTCTGGTTAGCTCTAGCTCACATGAGGCAGCAGGGATTTCTTTCAGACACTGTGACTGAGGCAGATATTCCATGAAACCTTGGAGTGAGAACCTTGGATCTTGCTGAAGGCTCCCAGAGGTAAGGCCCTTCTTTCTCTTGGCTCTCCACGTCCCTGTCTGTACAAGAAGGCTGGGGATAAACCTCCTCAGTAAATCACCTGAAAATGGGCTTCCCACAAAAGAGAGCCCATCCTGATGATGGTGAAGGGGTCTCGAGGTCTCATTAGGAGGCCTGACTTGTGAGAGCTCATGGAGAAGCTGTGGAATACAGCCGTGTGTTTGTACCTCTAATGCGGCTTTTTCTCTTTCTTTAAGCACTGCACAAATGTGAGACTCTCTAGATAAAAGTGAATTTAACAGCTATTTGTATCCTTTGAGGAACATCAGTACTGGTTGAAAGCAGGTAAAAGACCTTTTTTGTTGAGTCTGGAATGGACCCGCTTTTATTGGAGGACTCTATGACTGCTTTTGTTGCTATTTCCACTGATAGCTTTTACCTGACTTGTTTTCAAAATCCTTGTTGGATTCTCTTTTTTTCTGTCTTGAAAAACTGCATTTCCTTGCTGAAATTCAAGTCTGGGGTCTGGAAAAATGTCCAAAAATGATTTTGCAGACGGCTTGCTGCGATGTAGAAGTCCCAGAAATAGGACATTCTGTAGGGGAAGTCACCTGTTTATTTCCAGGAGGGTAGACAATTCATTTTGAACAATGCCATTTTCTTTTCAATTATAGACGTTTTTGTGGAAAAAAAAATTGCAGCAGTCTCTAAGAAAGAGCACGTGACCACAATTAAAGGATGTGCTGTGCTGTATCAGAAGGTAGCATTTAAACCAGGGAAAGTCTGAATATTGGCTATAACTCATTGTAATTATACCATCTATTTCAAACATGTAAATATGTTTGGTAGCACTTACATGTTTATGTCACCTACTGGGAAAAGACGTTTTTCTTTTTGGTAAACTTCTGGTGGTAGGAATTTTGTTACTTGTATTTGAATAAGTAAGCAACAATTTATATACCACAAATTTTTGTGTGAATAGGATTTGTTCCCCTCTCTTGTGGTTGTAGGATTTTGCCTGTGGTCAAGTTATTTATGATAATTTCACGAACAGGTAGTATTAATGAGCAGTGTATTAATTAAGATGTACTTCTTAATAGAACAGACCATGACCACAACAGAGCTGGTGTGACACACTGGTTAAAGCGAGGCTGGGATGAGTGGGAATATATTTCTGGCTTTTCCCATCTTTACTGGGATCAGTGGTATTTAGCTCATTTTGAAAGGGCTTTGAGATCCCCAGGTTGAGATCCCTCCAGAAGACCTAAAGTCTAACACACAAACCCTGCAAAACCCTGAAGGCTGATTTAACCTGGCACCTGGAGTGAAGCCGTGTCTCTGCTCAAATTGATGAGAAAACTCCCTTTGCTTCTTGGGGACTGGGATCTTTTGCCAGGGGAAATCATTCTGAGCCTATTTCCTGTCCCTTTGACATTTGCTGTCTTATCAAAAGCCAAAGGAGTAAGGAAGAAGGTTAATGACTAAATCGACAAATAAACAATCAGTTCAAAGTAACAAGACATTTCCAGGAAAATTTTAGAATTTCCTCTGTAAACCAGTTAGGAATGTAAACACTGCCACACTTCAACGTAAAAGAGACCATCTATATTGTGCTCATTGGGTTACAGGGACTGTGGCTGTCTGGGAAATAGAAAGGGCTTTGGGTTTTCCATGGAAAATTTTCTGTTAGAGGAAAATTGCAGAAGAGGGAGGAAAATTATTTTAGTCATGGTGAATGAAGAAGGGCATGGCCAAAGTGGTGGCCTTCTGATGGTGTGAGGCATGATCTGTGCACTGTCTGCCTCTGGGAGGTCAGGTTTGGGGCAGCAAAGCCAAGGAGCCTCTCTTCAGCAAAAAAGAAACGTTTAAGGAGTCCCAGGCCAGGAAGCTGCTTCTCATCCCAGTGGCTTTGCGAGTGTTGAGCGATGGTGACAGTGGGATGCTTCCCTCACGCTCGGAGAACAAGAGAGTGTGTTTGCCCTTCCTTTCCAAGGGCTCCACTTTGCCACAGCAACGGTGCATTAACAACAGCTTGATTTTCATTTAATAAATAATAGGAATTACGCTGTGACGCGGCCGAGATTTTAAACAAGAGGCTCCCATAAACATTTTCTGCAGGAATCTGTGATAAACCAAAGATAGCGTTCGACGTACTCGGGGGGAGTGGGGACGCCAGACTTGGATGTTGTCCATCTGCTACGCCATTGAAACAAAACCACTTTATAATAACCACAGAGGAGAGGAAGCGAGGCAGCTTGGCACATACACTTACACTATGTGTGGTGGAAATGTTTATTCTTTATTTCAGAAAGATTTAGTGGGTGTAGAGATAATAGAGCATAGTGCTCACTTGTGTCTTGGGGAAGGAGGGGTGATGGTGTTCGGGTTTTAAGGGAGTCCAGTGTCGGCTCCCATGGGGAATATTTTCGGTAATACCTATTGCAATCTCATGCACTTGGAAGGCAGGAGGAGACAGAGGAATGAAATGTGCTTTTCAGGAGAGGTGCTGTAAAGGCCCCAGGATTAGTTATCTCTGACAGGAAGGATTTCACAGACTCCAGCAGACAGCAGAGGCAGAATCCTGGACATTTCTGTGCACATAGATCCTCCAGGTCCTGTGCTGCTTCCCTTGGAGCAGCTTGGAGGGTCTCCTGGCTCCTGCTTTCTCCAGCTCGATGTGCTGAGGCATCACGCTGTGACTTGGAAAATAGGGAAGGATCTTCAAAACAAGAGTCAGGAGGGTCAGCAGGCCACTGCATCCCACAGTCCCCAACGTCCCTGTCATCGTGCTCCCTTTCCCGCTGTGCACGCTCAGCTCTGCTGCACTGCCTGTCCTTGGAGCTGCTCAAACTCAAACCCAAAAGACCCCGGGCTGACCTGTGGGGGTGGGAGAGTCTCTGCCAGGGCTTGAGACAGCAAATGTCTAGACTTGGTATGTGAGCAAGCAAAGGGATGACTAAGTGTCTGAAAGTTTGGACCTTTGGAGAGGAGTCCCTTGGCTCTTTGTTTCTTGGATACAGTTCTGCTTCCTGTGGAGCCATGGAGATGATAATATTTTTTTCTCCCTTTTTTTTTTTTTCCCTTTTCAGAAAAGTAAAAAATATAGAGATATGTCTTGGGCGAGAAAGCAAAAACCTTTGAAGAATTTTGGCAAATCAAGACACATGAAGAACGTGTTGAGTGAAACATTTCAGAGCGACAAAAATCAAAACATCTCACTGCGCCTTCAACCGCTTTAAAACATTTTAATGGTTCGAAAGGAAATTTCAAAATGAAAAGTCGTGTTTTGCTTAAAACACTGGAAAGTGTTTCATTAAAAAGGAAGAGTGGAAGCAAAACAGTTCCTTATATAATTTTTTCTCTCCAGTGAATCTGATGGTCCTTCCCCTACTGATGCTGAAGTCAGGAGCTGGGACTAGACACATCTTCTGTTGTGTTACAAGGTGCCTGGAGCTGGCATCCTTGGATCTGAGAAAGGGACAATCTGATGAAGCCATTTGCCATGCAAGGAATTCTTGACTCACCGTAAGTTTTTTATTTATTAATTTTTAAATGCAAATTTGCAGGCCAGCCCAGTCCCAGGGCCATGCCTGCTGACCAGCTGATGCCTACAGAGATCTTTCTGACAGAGTCAGATGCCAGGGAATGAAGAAAGGAGCTGGGGAAGTCTCTCCTCACCAGAGTGCTGTGACATGTAGGTTGGAATGGTGGTCTTGGTGGCCTTGAGATCTCTGCTGGCTGTTGCTGCGCTGTTTGGGCAGCTGAGGGGCCATCAAGTGTGGGATGTGACACCGCTGGCCTGCCTAATGTGCTTGGACAGGCTCTGCACCGGCTAAGAGAAAGGAGAGAGTCACAGAAGCAGTCCTAAATTGGAAGGGACCACAGCGGGTCATCTGGTCCAAGGCTTAGAGAGATAAACAGCACCATGGAGACATGCTGGTGGCTGAAAGGATCTCCCTGGGGCCCACAGTGGCCAGGGAACGCTGCTCTTTCCTGGGAGATCTGGGGACAGCGTGGGGAGTCAGAGCCAGCTGGATGGCAGTGGGGAGGCACAGAGGCCGCCTGAGGGGCTCCAGGGGGCCGAGGGGATGGGGAAGGCCGACAGGAGGGGAGGAAGGCTAAGGGGAGGTGGGATGGCTGGCTAAGGGCAGGCAAAGCAGGAGAGGCTGAGAGGAGATGGCCAAGGCTGAGGGGAGGCAGAGCGGCTGAGGGTAGGTGGGGGGCAGAGGGGTGGCTGAGCAGCAGCCGGGGACCCGCGGTGCTGCCGAGGGGAGGCGGAAAGGCTGAGGCAGCGCTCGGAGTGACGGGGAGCGCGGGCCGGGGCCTGGGCAGGAGGTGAGGGCCGGGGATGTCTCCCACATCCCCGGCCCGTGGGCCGCCCCTTCCCCCTGCGGCGCGGCGCTCGGCGGGGCTCGGTCGCTTTAAGGCGCGGGCGGGGCGCGGCCCCGTCCCACCTCTGAACCCGGAGATTGACGGGCGGGCGCGCAGGGGGCGGTGCGGCCCGCGGGCCGTCCCTCCCGCCGCCGCCGCCGCCAATGGGGCCGGGGGGGCGGGCGGCGCCGCTGCCCCTTCCTCCCCCCGCCCCCGGGCTCCTCCGTGCCAGTTTGAGGAGTCCGGAGCCGAACAAAAGCAGGCGGCGAGGGCCGGAGCGGTGCGCGCAGGCCCGGCGTAGGGGGGGCCCAGCCAGCCCCGAGCGCGGCCCCAGGGTGGGGGAAAGTTTGGAGCCCTCCCCCGGTGCGCGGGGGCTCCGCCGCGCTCCGGCCGCGGTAGCTCCGGCGCTGCCATCGCGGGCGGCCGCCCCGCCGCGGCCACCGCTGCCGCCGCCGCCGCCTCCTCCCCGGGCGCAGCCCCTGCCCCCGGCCCGCCCGCTGCCTCCCCGGCGCGGGGCTGAGCTGCCCTGCTTTTGGAGTCGCCGCCGTTTCCCCTCCCTTCCCCGGAACCCCCCC
>VZSR01002395.1:1991490-2105043 GCA_013398615.1 Brachypodius melanocephalos | reverse complement strand
ATCCCCATTCTGCCAAGTTTCCAAGCCTTTGCTGGCACTGGCCTCCCCAGGTTTGGAGTAGCTTTGAGTCCAGGGAAGGAAGGTTCCTGGAAGGTGCCGTGCCAGCAGCCCACTCCTTGAGTAATTCCTGCTGACAGCACTGGAGGAGAACAAATCTGTGTCCACTGTTAATGCATGCTGGAAAAATACCTGAATTAACCAGATGTGGACATAAACAGCAGCTAACCAGAGCATTCTCTTCCATGGATGTTGGCTGTTTTCCCTGCTGCCATGGGTCTCTCCAGTCCGTGTCCCCTTGCCTCTGCATCATCTGGCAGCAGTCAGTTTGTGGGTGAGTCCAGGGAAAGAGATCTTGTTATTGGGCCTTGTAGCTCCAAATGAGAAACTCAGAAGATCTTTCAGGCCTAAATTTCTCCTGGGAAAAGTGGTTCAAGTTCCCTCATTTGAGACCTGCAGAGGGATTTCCTCCTTGGAGCGCTGAGTGTCTGCAAGTAGAGCTTTTCTAAATGTTCTCAAATGTGAGATTTATTCCTGTTAGCGGGACTTGTGCTGGCCCTGGGTTTGAGGGCAGTGGTTGTAAACAAAACACAGAGAAACTCTGAGACAATTTCATCATGGTTTGCTTTTTGGTTTTTTTTTGTCACAAGGAAATTACTGCATGCAGCAATCCTTGAGGGGGGAGCAGGGTGGTGGTTTAAACATAAATGGGTTTGTTTGCAGTGAGATATAGTAGGCTGTGCTGCTGGTGGTGCTTCTGCTGAATCAGAGCTGTGGATTTTGGCAGGGAGAAGGGAGGAAGACAGGATTCCTCCTCTGCCTTTGGTTTGGCACCTTATTCCCCAGTTCCTCCTTTAATCCTGGAGCTGCTGCCTTCTCTGCTAATGAAGCTCTGCAAAGGGTTTTGTGATCTCTTGGAAATCTGCTGGGAAGCATTTTACTACTGCCTTTTTTCCCTTCCTGTGCTTGAAGTTGGGGTGCTTTGGGAGACAGGAGAGCCTGTCTTGCATGCCGTGTGCACTACAGGGGTGGTTTGCAGTTGATGCAAAATAAGAGGAACCCAATAAGAGCAGGAGGTTTTCAGTTTTCTTCAGTTTTCTGCTGAAGATGTGCTATTATCTATTTTCCACCTTTTTTATTATTTGTAAATTTTTTTTTCTTCCTGCTTTGCATTCCTGTGGCAGTTTCCCTATGCAGTGAGTCTCTCCTGGTAACATGTTTTGCTTTGGGAGTTGCTGTGGGGAAGGTGGGCTGCACAAAACTGGCTCCACAGCCCCCAGAGCAGGATGCCTGTGCCAAGCTCCACACTTTTGGGCATTTGGGCACTGTGCAGGGAGAAGTGATGCTCCCTTGTGCTGCAAGGATGTGCCCTGTACAGCGCCTAGCACAGGGGGACGCCGTGCTGGGTCAGGCTTTGGAAGGAGGTAATGTGATTTACAGCAATGGATCTGGTTAATAATCTCCAGCAGCTTCTGTATACTCAGGGGCTGCTCGTATTCCCAGCCAGGTGTTTGCAGACCAGATCAATATGGCCCTATTTGCATGGGGCTGTCCGTAATCTAATAAACCAACCTCAATCTGCATCCTTTGCTTTCCCCAAACATCCGTCGGGTCCCGATCTGTTCGGCGTGGCGAGCGTTTCCCCGTGGTGGGGAGGAGGTGTTTGTGAGCCCTGCCTGCCTCCTGGGGTCACACGAGGCTGCACCCTCTGCCAGAGCCTGGGCTGTGCCAGCACCCTGGATTTTGGGGTGTGCTGGGTGCTCGTAGGTGCTGCGTGGTGCTTTGTAGATGATCACCTCCCCGGTGTGCTCCAGAGGCATCAATATTGGGGGTTTTCCGTGAAATCCACGTTGCCTTTGGGGAGCATCTGCTGGGAACTCCCTTGGAAACCAAAACTGATGGTTTTGTGGGCTGGGTGGTCGGCAGCTTCTGCTCCAAACTGCCTTGAAGGGGCTGCATCCCCCAGCGACTTAAATAGTCCAGGGTGGCGGGTGCTATAGGGATAAATTACAGAAAGCTGTGGGCTGAATACATTAGCGTGTGTTGTCAGGCCAGGCTCAGGAGGGACTCAGGTGATGCTTTCTCCCAGTGCTGGGAATCACTTGGCCTGGAATTATTGATTTGCAGCTGTGTCAAGTGAAAAAAAAAAAAAGGAATAATAATCTCTTGGCCTTGTGTTTGTGAGCTGTGCCCCCCTGTATGTGTATATGTGTATGTATATATAATTTTTTTTTTTTTTTGAGCTGGAACAGAAAGCCACTTCTCCTGGCTCCTTTTCCTGGTGTGGAAGGCAAGGCAGCCAGAGAATGGGCAGCCCAGTGGAGGGTTTGGCTGCCAGGGAAGCCGTGCCTGCCGAGGAGCAGAGTGCTGCTGGTGATGCTCTGTGTTTTGGGGAGGTCGCCACCATGGATAATAGAAATCCCCTGTGACACCTTGAGGGAGCCGTACATTGTCACTGTCCCCTCCCTTCCCAGCTTTTATTTATAGGAGAAGCCTTACCCAAAATAGCTTTTCTGCTTGCCCTAAGCTGATGGGCTCTTTCCAGCCCCCCCATCCTTTTTTTCCCCCCTAAATCTACTGATGAATGGAAAACCCTTGGAAGAGCCAGTGCTGTGAGGAGCTGCTCTAATCTAAAATGATAACTTTGCCATTTTACTTCAGCCTTGTTGAAAAACGAGCAGAGCTGCCTTTTGCAAGTGGGATCAGCCTGCTCAAATGCTGGTGCCTGGATTTTTGTTTCTTTCCCGAGTACAGGCCCGGGAACTCAGTTCATCGTTTCCACATCCCATTTTTGGTTTCGCACAACCTGGCCGGTCTGCCCATCCTCATTACCAGAAGAGGAAAATCAAATTTCTCTCCTAGCTGGATGACATTTCCAAATTCCAGAGTGATGTCGATTAGCAGAATTAGCAGTGGCAGGTTACCCAGCAGAAATACCCTTCCAATTGTGAAGTGTTCCTTGCTGGTTGCTGCTTCTTCCCCAACTCCAGCGGTCCCGATCCCGGATACGTCTCCACAGCATGGGGATTTTTCTCTCTTAACTCAGTGCAGTTGTTTCCTTTTGACATTTGATATTTACAAGGCTGGAGCCAAACTGAAAGTGAATCTGCCTATAACTCTACTAAATGTGCCTTTCTAATTTCAACATTAATGTTTCAAAACCCAAGCTGCTGGTGGGTGTACCTTTGCTTGTTTACACGCAGACTTTTCCCCCCCCACTCCGTGCAGTGATTCTCTGGTGGAACATTAGGAATGATACAATACCTGAAGCCTCTGCATGGATTCCTCTCTGGCTTTCAGCTGTAAATTTGGCTTTTAACCCCTAAGTCTCTTAATTTTAAAAGGCTGCAAGTGTTTTAGGTTAGTGAGGTTTTTTTTTTTGCTTGAGAGGAGCCTGCTTATATGCAAAACTATTATTATAATATATTATTCATTTTAGTAATCTTGCAAGAATTTTCAATAATATGATTGCAATAAATTGCAAAAATATTATTTCAAATACTGCGATAACATGATGAATTTGCAATACTTAGATTATTGCAAATCTCTAGACAAAAGGCTAGAGACTGCAGTTCACAGGGTAAAAGGAATTAGCTGGAAAGAGTTGTGGCTGTCAGTCCTGACTTGACAGCACAGGACACGGGACTCCCCCAGTAGGTTTGGTGTAAAGCTGGCGCTTTCCAGAAGAGAGCTGGTTCACATTTAGGGAAGTTACAGGCGGTGGGACATGCTGCACTGGTTGGAAGTGTGTTTTGAGGGGTTTATGACCCTTGCTTTGAAGGGATCACCTGTTCATTTGTGATAGGGATTGGTGATGCTTCTGGCTTCAGCGCGGGGCTGTGTGTGTGCCTGCAGAGAGCGAGGAGCCGCTCCCGGAGCGGTTGCGTGTTTGGGGGGAGCAGGTGGCAGGAATGGTGTTTTCACTGAATGTATTATTCCCCCGGAAAATCCTGCCTGTTAGATCTGGTCAGCAGATGTGAAGCGTCGATCGGTATCGGCGGTGGGAAGGGACTTGCGATGTACTTTGCTATTGGAGAAGAACCCGAGGAGCAATTCCCTGATTTACGCTTTCGGCGATGCGAAATGAAACCGTCTGAAGCGCTTTGCTCAGCGAGCTCTTAGCAGACCACTTCTTCCTCCCTACTTCATGCAGATTTTTCCAAAGAGGCTGGTTCTTGGCCCTTTTGCTGGGTGGACAGAGGTGGCTGGGAGGCATGGACCCCTTAAATGCATCTGGAGCCATGAAGCATCCAGCATGGGAGCAGGGAGCAAGCGGCAACCGCTGTAGCTCGCTCCAAAGCCCCGGTGCAATTCTGTCCCCAAGTGGCTGAAAAGGTCATTTAGCGCAAGAGCAAATGTGTTGGTTTTTTTCACTCCCTCAAATAGTCGAATTAGCATCCTTCCTCTGCCACAGGAGCTGCAGGAGGGGGCATCCTGGGAAGGATTATAGGTAGGAGCGCCTGGGCCTGGGCTGTTCCTCTCCCGAAGGTCTCTGGCTGCTATTTGCACATCCCAGTGTCTGACTGCGGCTGGCATTTCCCCCGTTTGCTGGAATTTACTTTCTGCCTGGCAAGGGCATTGGGTAACATTTGCACACCTGGGCTGCTTAAGCTGTGGAGGGGCTGGGGGGATGTGTTGGAGAAGGTCAGGGGTCTCTGCTTTCCTCATGGGCAGGAGGGAGCAGGGAGAGCAGCTGCTGGTACTGTGTCCTCTCCAGAGGCAGCAAGCAGGAGGGGGAAGATGGTGTTGTGTAATGTCACAATACCTGTGCAGCCATCTGGACCCACTCTGGTGTTGGGTGGATGCAGAGCTGGCCCTGGAGAGCTCAAACCCTGCTCGGTTTCCTCTTGTGGATGGATCCATTGGGCAGTGGGTGCCTGGTTGGTTTTTATTGTGGTGGAGGGGGTTGTGTTTCCTTTTAGATAGGATTGCAGTGCATGTCTGACAGATGCACAGCACGGGGTGGGAGTTTTCCTTGGAAATAACTCTTCTGCATCCAGGTCTAGAAAGTCATGGGATCCTCACTTGTGAGCTCTCGAGGGTAAGGATGTGCAGCAGCATGATGGCGTGGCTGGAAGTTTAGGGAGACTATCCCAAGGGCAGACTGGAACTGTTTACCATGAAAAACTCACAAGCAGTATGGAAGGAGGTGAGACACAGCAGAGGGTGGTGGTAGGGGGTATTCCTGGTCTTTCCATGTGCCCTGAGGCAGTAGCAAAGTCCACATGGGTAGGACAGATTTTTATTTCCCTTTTTCTAGAGTGTTTGGTTAGACCTTGCAGGAGTCCTTCTGCAAAGGCAGCATATCCAGGGGTCTGAGAACCAGGGGTCAGGACAGAAAGTGAAGCACATGGTGCCGCAGTGCTCCAAGACCTTGTTGAGAGCAACGGGCACGGCTGGCAGAGCACACCAGTGCTGCAGGCAAGGGCAGCCAGTGGACCTGCTGCATCATCCTGGGCTGGGATTGGGAAAGGAGCTGTGCAATTAGGAGAGGTCCCTGTGGTTTGTGTTTGAAAGGAGCTCCATCAGGGTAATTTTGAAGCTGCTGTTTAATCAGAAGGCTGTCTGCTAATAGAGGGGGAAATGCTGGGTCGGTCTGTGCTTGTGCTGCATCCCCTCTTCCTGGTTCCATTGGCTTGTTTTTAATTGCTTTTGCTTCACCCTTTGGGAATGCTACCCCAGAGGCACCCAGGTGCTCATCAGCACCATTGGGTAGTGCTTTCCAAGGATTTCCTTGGCCTCTTGCCTATTGTGTGTAGTTGTATCCTGCTGCCTTCCTCCTGCTGCACCTCCTCCCTGTGCACAGACACTGGTGCTGAGTCTGACCCTGGTCAGTGATTGCTCTTGCAGGTTCCCGAGGGAAGCTAGTCCTGATGGCTCCATGGAGGGCTCCTGAGAGTCACCAAGGAACATGGAGGAGACCCAAACAAAGAACAAATGAGAACCATATAGAGACAAATGGGAATCAGATTTAGGAAGCAGATGAGACAACCCTTTGGAAGGGGCAGGGGGGATGTTTTGTTTAATCAGTCTCCTTGGGTTTCAAGCAGTAATAAAGCAGGTTTGTCTTTTTACCTTGTCCTCCCCACCCCCCACTTCTTCCCCCTCTGTTTCCTCTTCCTTGCTCTTCTCAAAATAGCCCTGGATTCAGCAGCACCAACATCTCCTTCCCAAGCTCCCACTCTCTGCAAATAGGACTGCTGGCCAATCCAGTCAACATCCAGACCATTTCTCCCCCTCCTTCTATCTGGTTCACACTGGTGGGAGCTTGCTGCCTTGAGGCAGGCTACCTTGGCTGAGCTGCTGGGTGCAGGTCCCTCCCACTGCCAGATGAACTTTTTGGAGTTTCTGAAGCGAGCAGGGGAACAAACTCTTCCAAATGGGCTGTGGTTTTCTGTGTGGAGTCGATCTGCCCTGGCACGCTCTGCTGTGTGCTTTAGAGGCAGTCCCCAGGGATTGGCTGTGCTTGGAGGAGATCAAAGTTTCTCCATCAGAGATCTTGGGCAATGCCTCTGAGATGCTTGAGTGACCTTGTCGTATGTGCTCCTCTGGGATGTGCTGGTGGCTGCAAGGGAGGACCCTGTTTTCCCAGCCTGGAGAGACAGCTTGGTTCCCTGCAGAAATGTGCTTCCTCTCCCTTTTTCTTTCATTTTTCCCTGGTCATTGTCTTGGTGCAGAGCAGGTGGATCCTGGGAGGGCTGAGGCCGTGCGTAGCTGTGAGTCAGTGAAGCCGAGCCTTTGATCTGTTCCACTTTCTGGTTCTGGTGGTGAGTTATTGCCTTCCCAAACAGAGAGGCCAGATTGGGGCTGGGATTAGTGGTCTGCAGCTCTCCTGTGCTGGGCACCACAGAAGAGATGAGATTTCTCCCACCGTGAAAGGGAATGTGGCCCCTGCCTGCTGCTGTGTGCCTGGCTGGGGAGATCTCACCAGTGCCTTCTGCTGGGCTGCTGTTTGTTTTCCAGGCAGAGTTTTCTTGTGCTGAGCTGCTTTTTTACTTGCTGGTGCTTATTTGAGAGACAAGGCACCCAGGGTGATCTCCAGCATGTTCCAGTATATTGCTTTCAAGTGCCCTCCTAGGTTTTGTAACCCACATGTAACCCCTTAGTCTGATGTAGGATTCCCCATCCTGGAGAGTAGGTTCACCCAGTCTGCTGGGATTTCCAGGGAAGGCTGGTGGTGAACAGCCTTCAGTTCGTCCTCAGATTCCCAACTGCTCGTGCCTTAGGCAGAGATTTCCAAGGTGACAGAGCTGGTGTTTCCAGCCAGGCTGTGGGGCTGAGGGTCCCCTCTGGAGTTCAGTGGGTGATGCTGATGCAGCATGGTGGGGTGGTTTGTCTGGGACACCCTTCACCCCCAGCACTCAGGAGTCTCTCAGGAGCGCTGCAGAGTTGCCTGTGGCGTTGCTGTCGTTTTCCTGCCTGGCTTGGCACATCCTGTGCCAAGGCTCTGCTGATTGATAATCCTCGATGGAGGCTGTGTCCCATCCCAGGGCAGGCACTGTGACTGCTGGGCAGGAGCCATTCAGGAGAAAGTGTGGTAGCTCTGCTGCCCAGGAGGGGCTGATTTACCTGATGTCTGCAGGACTGCCACAGGGCTTTCCAAGTGCCAAACTGGTTTGGCTTAGCCCTGAAGAGCGGAGTGAAGCAAAGGATCATCAAAGTGTGCCCTGTGGTGCCTTTTCCAGGTCCCAGAGGTCAGCATGAGAGAAATCACTTCTGCCCCAGCACAGCCTGAGCCTCCTGCCTTGCTCAGAGCAGCAGAAATCGTGGTTGTAAGCCTTCACCCCAGTACGTGACTGTGCTGTAAGGCAGTGTTCTCTCTCAGCTCCTCCGGGTGGGTGCCAGGGGAGCTCATGGGTGCTTTGGTGCCCTGGCCCTGGCTGCATCCCAAAACTCCCTGCCCTGCGCTGTATTTCATCTTCCCATGCTTCCAGAGAGGTCTGTGTGCAAAATACTTGATGTTGCTGCCAGCAAGCTTCCCTTTACCCGTGCCACGGTGGGGCTTTTTAAAAAAAATTTTATTTTATTAGGAAATTCCCGTTTGGTTTCTTTAAAAAGCAAGCCCTTGTGGCTGGCCCCTGGCCCGCCGCTAACAGATTTGTTTGAGAAAAGGCTGCGTTGGCATCCTGCTTTATTGAACATGCCTCCTGGGAAGGCGGTTTGAATATCCTTCTGTCTCCTCGGAGCAGGGAGCTCTCAGGACTGCCTGCCGCCATGGGGATGGGGAATGCTCTCCTCTCCCTTTCCCTCCCACCCTTTCCCCTTGTTCAAACCTCCCTTTTTTTTTTTCTTCCTTTTTTTTTTTTTTTGAGGAGAGAGAGCGCTGTGCACGGTGCGTCCCGCTCCATGCGGCTTTTCTCTTTCCCCACGGAGTTCATCCAAAGTTCGTATCCAGACGATGAACAAAGTAGCTCAGACCTTTTCCTGACTCCTCACCCTTTGTCCTCATCACTTAGTGACAGACAGGAATCAAATGCCACAGACAGGCTGACGGGACAGGGCTGTGTGAAAGTCCTTGGAGGAGGAGGAGTGGAGCAATGCTGGCTAAAAGGGGGACTCATGTTTAAACTCATCCCCCCCTCCCTGGGGAAAGACCAGAGCTACTTTTACTTTGAAGGGCAGAGGGGAGGTGCAGTGTTTTTTATATATGTATATAATTTTTTTTTTTTTCTTTCTGTCAGAAACCGGATAAATTTTTAGCGACAATAGACGTAGGGAAGGAGGACCGGATGGAGTTAGGCTGAGTGTTTAGCACTGGGTGTGCCTCCCGTTGGGAGCAGGGGAAGGAAGGGGCTACAGGCCATTATGGATCAGAGGGATGGAGGCTGCTGGCCTGCCTGTATTGCCTCTCTGCTGGAATAACTTTGTCCTAGGGAGGAGAGGGTGCATGGTGCTGCAGCCTGACTGTTCCTAAAGGCTGGCTTGCTCTTCATTTCTTCATTCTGGCTTTGGAGCTCTCCTCTGGGTTGTGGGTGGTACCCCGCTGAGCAGGCAGGGGGCTGGGGTTTAGTGCTGGGGACCTCCCTGTGCTGGGGTAGTGTGTCTAGGGTGGGCTTCTCACTGCTACCAAATCTGGGAAGGGACCAGACCTGATGTTCTGGGTGCTCTGGAGACTTGCTTTGGCCTGTCAGGAAGGGAAAGGAGCAATTTAGCCTCTTTGTTTGTTAGCACTTGTCTAACTCATTCAGCTATCAAGACTGGGATGACTCCTGATAGGTGTTTGTCCATCTTCCAGATGTCCTCCCTGGAGTTAACTTTTATTTTTTTTTTTTTTTTATGAAAAATAATGATAAGTCCCCAGACAAGGAAAGGATGTAAGCACCTCATGGCAGAGAGATTTTGTGGAGGCTTTTATGGAAGCTGGGTTGGCTGTAGCCCAAGACTGGCAGAGTTTTGGAGGGCAAGACTCTGAAGCCTCCAGGGAGAGGAGGTCTCCACAAAATGTGTGGTGACTCTTTGTTCAGGGGTGCTCCTCCTGAGGTGCTGTGATCCGGCAGATGTGCTGCTGGTGCTGGGGCCACTCTCTTGTCAGGGAGATGTGAATGTCCCTTGCATAAACCAGCTCCATGGTATGAGGCACGAGTGTGTCATTGGGAGGGAGGAGGAACACTGCTGTCAGAAAAGGACTTTGAAAGGACCATTTGTATTTTGTTCTTAAATCCTGGGAAGTGCTGTGGGTGAGAGAAGGTTCTTCTGAGTTGTTTGTATATGGAGAGACACTACTCATGGCTTAAATAAGCAAGGTTTGTCTTCCTGTGTTGGCAGAGGAGAAACAAAACTGCTCAGCGAGCCCCAGGACTGTGTTCCTGTATTCCCCAGGGAAGTGAGGTGACCACCTCCTTGCCCCAAGGCATAGCAGGTTGAGTCTTTATCCCAAGCCTGGCTGCAGCATTCCACATGCCTCTGGCAGCTCTCCTCAAGCCCACACTTGTGGGGGTCATCTTGGAGGCAGCAGGAAGGGGCAGGGTGGTCCAGGTTTTGCCCTCTTTTGTTTGCTGATGTTGCAGAGCTCGCTGATCTGGGCTCTGGCCAGCTCGGCTGACTCACAGGAATCCTCTCACGAGTCTCCTGCACCCTCCATTACCTGATCCGAGTGCTTCCTGGCGTGAAGGGAGCTGTGCTTTTGTGCAGCTCGTGTCTGCTGCAGGCTGCTCCAGGCAGGGACCACAGCCAGGCTGGCCCTGTCACCCTCCCATCAGCAGTGACCATCTTCCTGACCCCACAGACAGTCCCTAAGTGTCTTTACAGAGGCATTTGCTCTGCTTGAGAGGTCAAAGGAGAGACCTCCTTGCTCGTTTAGGAGGGGTGGGTGTGTGTGAGGGGGTGTCCACATACCTCTTAGTTGGTTTTTGTGGGGCTGCTGCCTTTCTGTTCATCAATGCAACAAGTCAAGCCTAGAGGAGGATTGCAGCAGTGAGGCAGTTTTTAGCATCCACAGGCTCCTTCCAGCACTCCCTGTGTCTGGTAAATGGCAATGGGTCAGCAGGAGGTGACCACAATCGAGTCAAAATTCCCACGTTTTGGTGCTGCAAATGCTCCAGTTAAGCAAAGGCGGGTGTGAGACGCTTGCAAATCCTCTGCCTTGCAAGCTGGGGAGTCTCCTGGAGTTCCTGCCTTGCCAGTCGTGCTGTGAGGTTTTTTTGCACGCAGCTTTACCCTCTCAGGGAGGCGGCTGGGGCATGTTCCCATGTGAAGCTGTACCCCTGTGAGGTGCTTGGGTTGGCAAAGCGCTGCTGTTGCATCAGGCTGGGCCGTGCCCAGTGAGCGCAAGGGAGAAGGTTCTCATGCCTGTGGCAGGAGCATCGCTCAAAATAGTTCCATATTGTGGCTCCTCCGGGGGCTCGGGGAGGTCTGTGGGTTTGTGGCTTGTTTGCATGTGCCACACGTGAGTTTCTGCCCCATGGGTCCTGCTGAGTTGCAAGATTTGGGTGTTTGGTGGCTTTCTGGCCTGCGGCTGCCGGGCTGTGTGTGATGTTGTGCAAGTGGTTTGCATCTCGTGTGGAGTTTGCAGGCGCTTTGTGGAGAGCTGAACAACAGGAGGGTGCTGGTTTGGTACAATCAGGGAGTCACATCCCCAGCGAACTATGGAGCAAACCTCTCCTGTGTGTGTGCCAAGGGGTAGCCTGACCTGGTACAGTGGCAGGGAGGCATTTTTGGGGACTTGTGAGTCATATCCAGGGACTCCCTGTTGTGTGACACGGGGCCATTGAGGGGCCTCACTTTACTGATCCCTCACAAAGAGAATTCTGGATATCCCTGGGTGCCAGAGGAGTGGGAGCAGCTTTGTGCAGGACGGGAGGCTGGAGAAGCAGTGCTCTCTCCTCTTGCAATGAGGTTATGCCTGTGGTGGGCTGCACTCCTCTAGGACATGGCTGAGGTTTAGGTCTCCCCTACCCTGAGCTTCCCACTTGTGGGGCTTTGATGCAGCCCCCTTGATAGAAGGGGAAATCCTGAAAATGCTCTCCTAGCTGACTTAAGCACTGAGATTTTATCACCTTTTCAGCAGAGCTGGAGTCCCACTGCTGGTAAAAATTAGCCACTCGTTCAAGGTTGTGGGCTCTCCCTTTGGCAGAAGTCTGTGTGCACGGGTACAGAAGGGGATTTGGGGTATCGCAGGGGAGCACTGCTGTGTGCCTCGATAGATTCCCTCCCCATTCTGCATCCCAGCGAGTGCAGCAGTGTCCCCAAGGCGTGTTTTGAGTTGCCGAGCCAGCCCCGAGCGGAGCTCTGCTGCCATGTGCCCCTTCCCCGCTCTCTCCTCGGCGGCAGAGCCTTTGTCAGCCGGCCAGGACCCGCAGCCAGCCTCCCTGAAGTGCCAGCCATGCGGCGCTCGGGTCCTGGCCCCCCTCCTCGCCTCTGCCCCAGCATTTATCAGCAACCTCCCTTCCCTCCCAGCCGCCAAATTCTTTCTCCGTGCCGTCATCCTCCGGCCAGAAGCCGCCCCGTCCCACTCTCTCTCCCTCCCTCCCTCCGAAACCAGCCCAGAACTGCTAGGCAAACATTTTGCCTGTTGTTATTACAGTATTCCCATCTGCATACTTAGTCATAAACCCCTTTTAATTCCAGCCTTTTTCTGGGGCGGGGTTAAGAGTTCAAACCCATCGTTTTTCTTTTGGGGCTGGAGGCTTACAAAAGCAGCCCGTGGCGAGATTGTTCAGTAGGATGGGGCCAAGAGCGAGTTTAGGGAAAGGGGCGGGGGGGAGGGGGTTTGCACACAGCAGTGCTGGCTGTGCAGTCCCTCATCCCCAGGGAAGGCTTTGGACGAAGTTTGTGTGGTGCTCTCTGCCAGCCCCCTCCTTTTTCCCATTCCAGCAGCTCCACGCCAGAGATGGATGGGGCTGGCCCCTTGGTGTGGAGGTGTCAAGTCCTGCTGCTGCTGCTGGTCTTGCCTCCTTTGCTGGAGTCTTTGGATAATGGAATGCCAAAAGGAGAGTTCCTGACTGTGCAGGGAGAGGAACAGCCCTGGACCTGTGCAAAGGTCTCTCCAGGAGAGTTCCCCAAGAGCAGCTCGGTGCTGCTGATCCTTTAGTTATGTATAAGATGTTGTCAGACTCCCTTTGCCCAGTTCTCCACACCCTCACGTTAAAAGGCTGTGCCCTCCTCACTTGGGAGTAGTGAGGGTCCTGCTCCACACACTCTGGCTGCTGCTGTGCTCACCTCCCACCCTGTGCAGGCACCTCCAGGCTGGATGAGCCCAGATATTTCTCCATGTCTCCCAAAAAACATAGGAGTCCATTGCTTGTGAGCCTACCTGGACTTACTAGGTGGCTGTAGTAACAGTTCCCTATTGCCTTTGGGGTGTGGCTGCTTTTAATTCCCTCTGTGGCAAGGGTTCCTAGGTGCTGGCACTTCCCAGCAGCCCAATGCTTCCCCATGGTAAGGAATTCCTACCCTCTGTCTCCTTCCCTGGATAATGCGGGTAAGGCAGCGGAAGGCAGAGAGCTCCTAAGGGCTGGGATTAATTCCCGTGCAAGGTTTGGTGCCTGCATCCTGTCCCTGTAGCTGCTGCTGGACCCCTAGATTGGCTGCTGACCTGGGTCTGCTGGGAGATAACCCCTCCTTCCTCTTGCCTGTTGCAGATACAATGCTGCATCCCTGCGGGATGGGATATGGACCAGTTGTTGGTTTGGGGCTCGAGAGGCGTTGGCATCTCCCTGTCTTTGGGCAGGATGAGGTCTTTCCCTGCCCCTCTCCAAATTAAAAGGTCTCGAGGAGGAAAAGAAATAAGAATGTGCATTTGGGTTGACAGAAATGTACTAATTTGTGCAGCTCAATTTCCAACATCCTTCAGTAAAGAAGAATCTTCTGCTTGGCTTTTGAGGAGCATTAAAAAAGATGGACATGTCATATTTACATATTTGAAATTAAGCCTTTGCCTTCTTTATTAGAAGTATATCTCTAAAATTTGACTTCAGTTTTAAATTACAAATACCTTTAATGACAAATCCAGCCCTGAAGTGATGCTGTTTAAAAAAAAACCTGAAAGAACAGGCAGTTCTGTTGGAAAGTTACTCAAAGGCAGGAATGCACATATCCCACCATTCCATCTGTGGCTGTTACCTCACATGGACTATATGATGGCTTCTCATTGTAGTTTTCCCACCCCCTCCACTGATTTTCTTAGATGGAGAGTTTTATCCATGACACTGTGGCTATTGAACAGCCACAGGAAAATAAACAACATGCTCTGATTTTTAGTGGATCAGCTCAGAGCTTTCTTAAAAACCACTGTGGTCTTGCAGCTCCATCCAGGTGGCGGATCCCTGGCAGGATGAGCGGTCCAAATTTGCATCTAAATTATCTCTACTGCTTGATCCCCTAAATTGCACTTCTAGGTGGAGAGATTTTAATTTTTTTTTTTCCTACGTGGGTGCTGAATGCTTATTAAGCTGCTGTGGAAGGAAGGAAGCTTGTCACACGAGAAATTTGGTTTTAGTCCCCATTAATCTCGCAGGCATTCATTCTGCTGGCCTGAACACTTGGGTCTCTTGATGTGATAAGCCTCAGCATGTGTTAGATCTGCGCTTTTCTCTTTGCAAAGTGCAAGGGTGGAAGGGGAAAGGTCCCGCTGCGAGCCAGAGCAGCTTGTGAGCCTTTCCGCACGCCCGTGCCTGTGCGGGGAGCAGGAGGGGGGGCTGCCACGGCTCCTTCCAGCTGCGAGCACGCCCGGGATTGTGTGCTGGGAGCACAGGGCTCTGCCTACCTGCCCTCGGCGTGCCTGGCAAGCCACGGCTTGCAAGGCATGGCCGGGTCCTGCACGCAGCCTGCCTCGCTCTCTTCAGCCTCCCCCAGCTTTGGAGGGGAGCTGGGCAGCTCACAGCCAGCCATCCCTTCCTGGCCTTTCTGAAGGGATGCTGCTCTTTCCCTGCTGCTGCATGGGGATTTGGGAAGCAGCTTTGGGTTAGGGTTAGGGCTGGCTGGCTCTGAGATGCCAGAGGAGAGGCTCTGCAAGGTGCATGCAGCGTTTATTAGACCTGTTTAACAGGAAGCTTACGTCTCGAAAAAGGACTGGCTGGGCAGGAGAGCGGCTCAGCCCTTGTGCAGGAGCCAGAAGAGGTGTAGGTTTGGTTTCTGGGCATGCCGTGCTGCTGAGTGATGCTGGTCAGGTCACTGTGCTCCCGTGCTGGCCTGCCTGTGCGGCAGGGACATCTGTATCTGCAGGTCTTACAGCTCTTTGATCGATTGAAGCAGCTCGGGTTGTTGCGGAGGAGGGAGCCCGCCTGTTGTCCTCTGCCTGCAGCCTTGCCTCGTGCAGCCAGGGTTTTCTGGCAGCATACTGGGCAGGAGAGGGGCACTGGTGGAGTTGGTTTTGAGTTTTTTTCAGGGAAACACAGACCACTGATCTCAGAGGTGTTTGAAACCTTTTCTCTTTTCCACATCTCCATCCTCAAGGTAGATGCATCCTCAGGATTTGGATACTTGTGGGCGTTGCTCCCTGCAGGTGCCAGCAGGAACATTGCAACACCATGTCCTGCTCCCACGCAGAGCTGCTCCAGCAGGAGAGGAGCTGGTGCCCCAGTGGAAGGGCACTGGGGTTACATGACCTGTGTTTGAAGATTTCATTAAATCGGGATTAATTCAGAGCTGTTTCTGTGTACAGTTTGACATTCTTCTGCAAACAGGCACCTTGCCTGTGCCAGGAATTGGAAATGTAGAGCATGCACACTCCTCCTCTTGGTCTCCTTTTATTTGAAAATGAGAGCACTTGTGAGATTTTTTCACCCACCCTGTGTTCACTTGTGCCTTTTTCCTTCCTGCTGCCCAGTGCCTTAATTACAGCTGAGGAAATGACGTGCTGGTAAATCTTGGGAAGAGGTTGACCCTGCCACATGCCAGCCCTGGGACGTGGCCGTGCCATCCTGGCTCCAGCTCCCTCCCCACCATGAGCACGTTCCCATCACTGCTCCTTCAAGCTCTCTCCCTCTCTCCTTAACGTGCTGCTTGTGTAATTGTTGGCTGTTTGTCTGCTAATGATTATAAATTAGCGGCCGAGTGTATAAAAAGTTAATGAAGTTCTGTTGGTGGAACCATTACGCCTTCCCAGGCTGGCACGTACAGGTCGGCCGAGCCGGTAAGAAAAGCCAGACACCGAGTCCGGCCTTTCAGGGGATCAGGTTTCAGCTCGCTTGCTCTTTCCTGCTGTGTTTTTTCTTGCTGGATGGAGCCAAAGTTGAGCGCTGGGAATGCCAAAAGGTGGCAGGTGATATTTTCTCTGCTGTGGAGTGCAAAAAATCACCACTGTGCTTGGATTCCTCCTGCCATCACTTATTTCCAGCCCTCTTGTTCCGCCGTCCCAAGGGCACATCCTCTGCTTGTCTTCTTCCTGGCTGTTTCAGGACAGCAATCTGAGGATACCCTGAACTCCTCAGTTCTGGCCTACAGTAGATATCTGCATGTGATATCCAAATATCTCAGACCCCTTCAGCTTCTGCTGCTTTCCTTCTTGAGCATCTAACCATGACGTGGCAGTTACAGCTTCTTCCATTGCAGAGCTCATGTACATGGTATAGGATGAGTGTTGAATGAGATGGCATGATCATACAGGTATAAATCTCCCTCCTGTAAACCACCCACCCCCTTAGTTTTTTTTCCTCAACGCTCAGAACTTGGCAGGACTTTTAGCTGTGTGCCCTGGCATTTCTCTGGGTGGAGGCAGGCTTGGCATAGGGCTTGCTAAAATGAACCGAGTGGCTTAGGGAAAAAAGTGCTGATAAAAAAAGAAGGCGTCCTTGCTGTGGTGAGATTTTTGGAGGTGTCTCGGGCTCTGGCACCCCTTCTCTGAAAGAGCTGTGGAAACTTGGCAGTGGGGCTGTCTTGTGTCATCCTCTTGAAAATTCAGTTGAATTGGGAGGGGATATTCGTCTGCTCGGCAGGTCTCCGAGGAGCCCGTACAACATTTTGGCAGCCAAACCCTGGAGAGTGGCTGCCAGCCCCATGGAGCTGCAGGCTAGGGGTCCCCTCTGGTCATTCCTCAGTGGAACTTTTCCTGGACGGTGGCTGCTGCGGAATGGGAACAGGGAGCAAATGTGGCTCATGTAGCTCCTTGGAGACAGAACAAGGTCTACAGGGCTGGAGAGACTGTGAGATCCTGCAGTGGATGTGTGACCTGTGGTGTGGCCGTGCTGTGTGATACCTGAGTGCCTTGGAGAAGGTGCCATCTTTTCTACCAGACTCTGTTTTTTTCCCAGATGAGATGATCTGTGCCTCTTGTGGTGCTCAAAGTGTGAACACCAGTCTCCTGGCCTTCTTCCAGGCTGAATGATCGCTTTTAGCATCCCTTATTTTTCCCCTGCTGGGCTGTGCTCAGCAGGGCTCCTTCCTGGGCCTGGTGGGCTTCCCTCCTCCTTCTCCTGAGGAATGTGGTTGCAAGGGTGCTGGAAGGATGGCAGGAGGAGCATGAGCCTTGCCAGACCTCCACGGGGTGTTTTGGGGTGGGCTGGAGCCACCACCGGCCAAGCTGCCAGTGTGGATAGCCAGCACAGGGCTGGGGAGAAGCTCCTTGCAGTCAGCAGGAGCCTTCCCTTTGCCTTGGCTAGGGCTCGGATAGGCCCCTGGATTTTGGGAAGGACTCAGCGAACCTCTGTGTCCAGCTGCTGGCACGGGGAATTAGCGGCAGGAGGCGTGGGTTGAATCTGGAGCTGAGAGTGGTGTGGCAGCAGCCCGGTGGCCTTGGGCACGTGTTGGGGATTACGGGCAGGGGTTCTCCCTGCCGGCTGCAGCCCTGCTGCTGGCTGGCCCTTCGGGGCTGGGCCTTTGGGGGTCTGCACAGCCCTCCCTCAGCAGAGGAGACCCACAGATCTCTGGGTTTGGTTGGAAAATGTTCCTCCCGTGCAGGAGACACCAGCCGGGAGCTGCTGGGGAGCTCCAGTGGTGAGGAGGGGTGACTGGGAGAGCCCCCAGCCCCTGCTCCCAGGGCTGATGCCTGCCTCTGCCCAGGGCTGGTTTTCGGGGGCGCAGGCATTCCAGGAATTTGTGAGGAATTAGGGAGCGGGTGGGGAAGAGCGGGAAGACTCCTGCAACATGAACCATCTGGCCTCTTCGGTCTCTGCACGCGGCAGTGTCTGGGATAAAGGAACTGATCGAAAACAGACATTGTTTGAGACAATAAAACCGTATTACACGTTAATGAGAAAATACATCGGAGAGCCGAGGGCCTGGGGCAAGCTGGGTGTTCTCCTTCCTCTCCCCTCGACCCGTGCATGGCCTGGTGCTGTGCTGGCCACGGGCAGGGGCAGCTCCTTTTCTTCTGCCTTGGGTTTGCTCAGCAAGGCAGAGTGCTGTAAGTGAGCAGGGTTTAGGCAAGGCACGCTGGGCTGGGGTGCATTGCCCCTGTGTCCCTGTCTTGGAGGGGAAAGCATGATCCCAGCAGGAAGGCAGAAGGCAACCTGCAACCTTGCAGCATGCGTGGTCCAGAGGGGCTCCATCTGCACCTCCTTCACTCCCGCTTGCCTCAGGCTCCTGCAGTTCTTCTCTCAAAGTAAATGGAGTGGGTTAGGGCTTGTTCCCTGGCTGTGGGGTGAGTGGCACAGCCTACCTCCTATCTACCTGGCCCTACAGGAGAGCCCCCCAGCCTGTGCCTGGTCCTGCTGAACTCACAATCTCGGGGAGCCTAGCACAGTGCTGGTTATTAGATCCTCCAGGCCCTGACTTCCTTCCTGCTCTTCATCAGCTCATGCCTTTTCCTGTGGGGTGGGCAGGCACTCTCTGGTGTGGGGGCTCACTTGAGTGTTCATGGCTTGGCAGAAGCCCTGTCAGGTTCCCTTCTCACCCTTCAGATCCTGGGCTCCCTGTGTTTTTCCCATGCTGGAGCTGGGTGTGGGTTTCTGCATGTCCTGTGCTCCACACCCCCTCCTGTGAGGGAGTCAGGTACCCTTGGGAAGAAAGCAGGAATAGATCCTCACCTGGAGGAAACTATTGACTCATCCTGGCTTAAAGTCAGGCTCTAGAGATCCAGTGGTTGGGCTTTCAGAGTTCCTGCCACCCCTTGTTTTTTGTTTGTTTGTTTTTTTGGTTTTTTGTTTGTTTGTTTTTTTTGTTTGTTTTGTCGTTGTTGTTGTTGTTGTTTTTTGTTGGGTTTTTTGGGCTATTTTTTTTTAAAATCCTAGTAATGGCCGAAATTTATAAGTAAAGGCGAAACAGGAGTTTTGAAGGTGGGGATGGAGAAGCAGAGGGGTTGTGGGGGGGTGACATGTCTGGACTCTGTACCTCCCAGCCGAACATTTTTGGAGATCTTTCTTCACCTCAGGCGGGAGCGGGAAGCTGATGGTCCATGACAAAGGCCCCTTTTCTTCTCAGGGCTGGTGTTTTTATAGTGTTGGGTTACATCCCCCTCACTTTGGGGGTGGGCGGGAAGGGGGCATTGATAGAACCTGACACAGCTACATGATGTAATGTTATTTTTTCGGTACCAAAACGAGGCAATTTTTCACTCAAGGTCAGCAGAATTTATGTCAAGTCCTGCTGGAGGGAGGAAGCCCGGGCTGGGGGTACAGGATGGGGTGTCTGACCCAACCCTGCACCCCGACACCCCCTCTAGCCCTGCAACAAACACTGCTGCAGAGGTAACAAGGACATCACCCCCAGACTTTTCCCCACTCCCCCAACCCCTCGCCTCGTGCTTGAGCTAAAATATTTTAATTAAAACGGATTCTGTTGGGAGCGTGGAGCCAGGGAAGCCCGCTGCAGACCCTGCTTTTGGTCACTGGGCCCTCAACATCTGTTTCCTATTGAAAACTCCTTTGGAAAGGAGAGCTGGCCCCTCCTCCATCCCCAGTTTCAGTCCCTTTGGAGACCAACATGCAGCCCAGCTTTCTGAGGGTTTGTCCCCCGCCAGCCTTCTTCCAGCCCAGCCTAGCTAAAGTTTAGCTTAAATAAAAATAAACAAGCAGAGTTGATTGCGGGCAGCAGGGAGGCTCATGTCCTGTTGCATGTGTGAGGCATTGCTGGGGGTGAAAATGAGGTCTCTACGCTCACCCAGCAAGGAGGGGAAAAAAATCAGTAGCTTTGATGCTGAGGGAGCTGAAAAAGTAGGATTGGTTGTGGGGATGTGCATGGGAAAAGCTGTTTGTGTCCTATGAGCAAGAACTCTGCCTCCTCCTCCAACCGGGAGCAAATGATGCCACTGGTGTGAGCATTTTTGCTTGTTGGTGTGATGTCTGCTCTGGTCTTGGTTTGCATTTTGGGCATCACTTAAACTTTCTGTTTGCTCTTTCGAGCTGAGATACTCCCAAGATGTGGGGCAGCTGTGGTTTGGGTGGGAAGATGTTGGGAAAAAACATCCCAAGTGGCTGTAGTGGTTGTTTGTGGGCCCTGCTGGGATGAGGTCTCCTGTTCCTCAGGACCATCACTGCAGTCTTCCAGCAATGTGTTGAAACTGTTGGTGTTTTGGGAGAGGCAGCTCCTTTGGAGAAATGTAGCTGTGTGAGTTGTGGGGAAAACTGGTGCACATAGGGGAGGGAGCACTTGGACCCCCATATGTGGGAACATGATGTGGTGTCAGTGACCATCTGGTTTGCCCCATGCGTGGCTGGGAAAGGCAGAGCATGGACCACCCCATGCTGAACTGTCTGGAGAGGCTGAGGCTGCGTCAGGCACTGTTTTGCTCGACAACCTGGTGAGATCTGGTGGGCTTGGCGCACCACAAGAAGGAAGAGAAGTCACCAAGGCTTTTCCAGAGCTCCATCAGAGATGGTCATGGGTCTGTAACTCCTGTATGAAGGATGTACTGGTAAAAGCACTCTACAGGGGTGTAGGATTTGAATGGATTTGTTGATGCTGATGCTATTTGCTTTAGTTATTTTATATCTGGCCAGTTTGTTCTCTGGATTCTCTTCTCCTTGACCCCCCTTCAATCTCCCGAGCAAAAACACCCTGGACTGGGGCCTGTGGGAGCTGTCAAGGCCAGGCCTGTCTGGAGGAGCACCCCATGTGAGACAGTGCCATGTCCCCATCGTGGCTGGGATGGAGTTCAGCAGAGGGACAGGAGATGGGTGGGTCGGAGAAGGGAGGTCAGAGGACCATGATTCCGGGAAGGTCACTGCACTGGCGGCGTTCGCCCTTGAAAGCCGGAGGTTGCAGGCACGTCCAGATGTGGAGAGGTCAACCCAGAGCCCCCCTGCACAGGGAGGGGAGAGGTTCCTCCCTGGCCATTTTAGTGGAGTGCTGCCGCCATTTGGAGGCGTGGGAGAGGGGGGTGGAGATGATTGGAAAACTAGGGGGAAGAAATATAAACCTGTAACCTGTGAGAGCTGATTCTCACCACATTAAAGGGTTTTAAAGGAGGTTGTTTCTCTTCCCTTTCCTGGAACTTTTTCCTGACCTCTTTGGAATTGAAAAGCTTTATCAAATGTTAGTGGTTTTTCTTTTTTTGATTGTTGCTTTTGGCTTGAAAGGCAGGAAGCCAACAAAAGCAGTTTGTGTTGTGCTGACTGCCCATAACCCCCTCTCCCCAAAACAGTGGATACTTCCCAGTGTCCATATTTGAGTGCAGTGTTCTGGTTGGGGTGGCAGGGCAGGGAGCGTGCTTGGGACTGAACAAATACATCTCCTTGTTTAGGGAGACCTCCTGGTCCTTCTCTGGAGTGTTGCTGAGCTCCTTGCAAAATGCCTGGATGTGGGTGGTACCTGGTTGTGTGGTGGCTGAAGAAGGGAGATCAGGCTGAAATGATGAGATGAGGAAGTTTTGATTCCCTGGTGCCTTTCCACCGCCCAGCACAGGTCAGGCACCTCTAACACTCTCCCAATGGCAAAAGATGAGGCACAGACACCCTGTGACTTTCTCAGAACCATTCCCAGACAGGAGTGGTAGGGAATTAAGCCCCTTCCTTAGGATTCCTGTTCCTATAGGCTACCATGCTGCACTCTGCTGCCCTGTATTTTATCTTCTTGGTGATAGTTTCCTGGCTGTGATGCTCCTCTGATATCGAGACCAGCTGCCACGTGAAGGCACACGCATGTGCGGGATGCAAAGGTTGTGCGTATGAATGAGTAAAAACTTGGAAGGGGTCTCAACGCCGCCTTTATCTCATGGAAGAGGAATTTTTTGATGAAGACTCGCAAAATCATCCATCTTCCCCCTGTTGTTTTGGCAGCGGTGCTGCCCACGAGGATGCGTTCTACCCGTTCCTTAGGGACCTGTGGGGGTCTCTCCAGATGAGTGCGTAAAAGCCCCCAGGCTGCCTTTGCCGAGTTTATGTCTTTGTTCTAATGAAAGTTGTGTGCTGCTTCCCATTTCCAAGCTGTTGCTGCGGTGGTGGTGGTGTTTGCTCTCAGCAGCTGAAGAAAAGCTCTTGGTTGTTTCCTTCCCCCCCCCCGCCCCCACCTTTGCATTAACATCTGGACAAAGATAAATGCATATGCGGGCTGTTTTCACTTGCTTCGGCGTCTTCGCAGCTTTAATGAAAAGATCATTTCTGCCATGGAGGAGCAGTGGCTCGGGTTGCAGCGGGGTTTGCTCCCCACCTCTCCCCAGACAGCGAGCGAGCAGCGTGTTGGGAACAAACTCTGCAAACTTGGCGCAGGCGGGGGGAGCATAAGTGAAAGCTAATTGGAAGCAGCCCTGACTTGCACTCTGCTGGAGCTATTTACAATATCTTTCATGTGGTGACTTATTGAGTTATTCTCTCAAAGGGAAAAAAAAAAAAAAGCCCCTGCTTATTTATAGCAACGGTGGTAACCACTGATACATGAGCTGGCTTGGGCATGGAAGCATCTGTCCCAGTCAAAGCTCTGCCTGTTAATTCACGTCTTTACCCCTGGATGCATTGGAGCACCTATGCAAATATTTCTGTCTGGGAGTCCCATTTGGGTACTGGAGACCTCTCAGGCTTTTCTTTTATGTTCTTGAGCAAGGTCCTGTGCTGCTGTACCATCCCAGGCAGTTGTGTGTGTGCAGCACCCTTCATCTCCTGCTGTGTAATGCTAGTGGGTGGTGGTTTCCCATCCTCAGGTTACCTGAGGTGGTTGCTCATTGTTGTGCAGTCTGAGCTGCTGGGGTGAGTCTGGTGCTTGGCACTGCCTCAGACTGGTTTTATCTTGAGGCTGGGGAGAGCTTAATATTGGTTTCAGGAGGGAGGAACATGAGTGTCTTGAAAAGGATTTTGGGTGCAGGGTATTCTTGCAGGAAGTAGGGCTGGCCTGAATAGGTGTGAGGGGTGTCCTGGAGTCAGCCAGGCAGGAGGAAGGATTCAGCCTGAGCCACAGTTCTCTGCCATGGGGCTCCTGTGGACCCTGGCCATTGCTCCCATTTTACCCAGATCCTGATGGTAATGGCTCAGGTCTGTGATCCTGACTCATCCCTGTACCTGTGCTGTATCCAGATCATGGGAATGTTAACTTAGTCTGTGAAAGACACGCAGTGTGTGTGAAGTGTCTTCCTGCCTGGAGATGCTTGTTTCACCTTCCACATCACCCTGATTTCCCAGCAATTGGCTTCTGCCCCTGCTTCTCGCTGATCTTGTTGTTATTTTTTTTTAAAGCCTGGCACTGATGCTTTTGATGTTCCCAGCCTCCTATCTCTGCACGGCTCCTGCAGTACCAGCCCCGTGCCTTTCATTACCGCATTAACAAACTCGAGTCGTGCCTAACGAGGACGCCTCATACGTTATGCTAATGATCAAGAGACATGTTAATGATATTTTAGAAGCCTAATTAGTGGAATATATAACTATATGCAATTTGGTAATGGACTGTGACAAGAAGTTGTTAAAAGGGGGCTTGACAAATCCAGTTGCATGTGGCCTCAGACAAACAGTTGCTGAGAATAGATGAAGAGGAGCGGGGTCTCTGCATGCGTGCGGGTGCTTGCATCTCGCTTCCCCATGCTAAGGGGTGTGTTTCTTGGCGCCTGCGCTCGTCAGCCTGACTGACACAAGCTGGTTTCTTGGCTCTAAATTTTCTATTCTGCTTCTTGAACTGACGTGACCAAAGCTTCAATTTATGGGCACAGTAATTTTTTCTCTCCATCTGTCGATATCTGCGCGCATACGTGTAAAATACAGTCGGTCTGTCTGTGCGGGGAGGCTGCGCTGAGGACGGCCAGAGCTGTGGTTCTTCACTACTTAGGAGGAGGCAGAGGAGTTGTCAGAGCAGATCTCCTGTGCTGTATGTGCCCCCTGAACATCTCATTTAGCGGCAGCTCTTCCCAGGATGGGTACATGGCTGGTGGGCCATGGGAGAGACCCATAAGTTGTGCAGGACTTGGGTCAAGCAGGTCCTGAAAGCACCACCTTTGATGTGAACCTTAGCAGGAGGTGGGCTCCTTGGTTTTTCTTCACTGAACAGTGGAGAGAGTAGTCTGGCTGTAGAAACTTCTCCATGGGCAGTGCAGATACTTCTCAGGTCGTTTTGGCTGGTGTGCTTTGTGCAAGCTTTGAAAGCTGGTTGTCTGGTTCAAGGCCAGGGCTGAGTGTTTGGAAATCTGATGTTCAGTCTTGGCTGAACCAAAGGTAGTTTGAACCTTTAAAAAAGCTACTCTGGATATAGTTCTGAAGAAGTGCCAGCTGGAGGGTGTGATTTGGTGGCATATCTGAGAACTGGATTATGGGGCATGTCCAGTGGGGATGTGAAAAACACAAATCTGTGTCTCATGCTTCCCCTGTTGTGGATGGGAGCAGAGGTGACAGCCAGGTGATTGTTACCCATCCCATTTCAGACTTGCTGAGGTTGCAGACTGTTTCTTTGTGTGTTGGACATCTCTTCTGCTTAGCAGAAAAGGAGCCGCCTTCCTGCATCCCGTGGGAGAGGTGAAACCTGGTTTCTCTTCCAGCCTCTGCTCCATCCCTGCCGCATGACCTGCGGCAACTCGTGTTGCTGCTGTGCTGGAGCCTCTCGTGTGGGGAGGAGGTGACTGTCCTTGTCTGACAGCAATGGGGGCAAAGGGTTAAAGGTATTAATTCCCATTGCTTATGAAACAGTGCCAATTATCAGACCTTATTTCATGATACCAAGGCTAATTTTTGTCTGTCCTTAATGACTTCCCAGTTTTCCCAGCTGTATCCTGAGACCTGCACCGTTTCATTACTTTGTGCCTCTTCACATGTATGAGTTATGCACCTGCCCTAAAATCAAGACTTTAATAAGATTAAATTCCCATTAAAACTCTCACTTTCTTATTATGTGAATAGATGCACTGTGCCTCTCTGTGGAAGGAGGTGTTGAACTGAAGGGCCAGGGGAAGATGTGCATGGCCTTTCAAAGGGTTTTCCAAGAAGAGGGCTGGGTGAGAGGAGTAGGATCGCATGGTCCTGCTCTGTGTGGAGGCGTGCTCCCATCCCAGGTGTCTGTCTGGTCTGTGGTCTGGGGGACACTGTCTGTTCCATCCAGGAACAAATGGAGCTGTGATGGGAATCTGACCCCAGAGCAGCTTACTGCCAGTGGGGCTGCCTGAAATGTTTGAATCGAGAATTCGCAACGGCTTTGAAGCTCGGAGAACTTTCATCCTGTTGATTTTTCTCCTCCCTTTAAAATACGTTTTTTTAAAAGATGTTAAATTTCTTTTACTTGTTTGGTTTCTTTTCCCCCTGCTAATAACTAAATCATAATGAGGCTCCCGGTGGGATTTAAAAATATTAAGAAAAAAAAAAAAAAGACAAAAAAAACCCTGCAGAAATTATTCCCCCCCTTTTTTTCTTTCCAGTGCAATCCGTTCTGCATAATAGCTCTTTGTCTGGCTGGCAGATAGGCACGGGGGAGGCCAGGAGCTGCGGCGACGCAGCGGTGGCGTGCAGAAGAGTTCCGTGCCGTCCTCGGCCAAATGGCACAAAGTTCCCTTTGGGGGGACAGCTCAAACTCTGCACCCCCAAGCAGCCAGGGGGGTTTCTGCCCTGCTACCACCCTGCCTAGTCTGTGCTGGGGCTCAGATGAGCTCATCTCGCCCAACATTCCTGCCACGAGACAGGTATAATAAAGCAGGAGAATCTTTACACTCCGCGATTTCATTCCACGGATCAAAGATCAAAGCAGAGGAATACACAGTGACCATAAAATTAACTGCTTTTTCAATTTTACAATGCTTTCGGTGATAAAGAATCATATAAATTTAATATTAATTAAACACTTAGCTTTTAACCTCCTCCTGCATCTACTTTTGGCTCCTTGTTGGGGAAAAATTAATTGGGCATCTTAAATCTTGCGTTACTAAATGCTTTGACAGGGGGTTTCAAAAGCACTTAGAACTCGAGCAAAATGTATTTTGCTCCATTCGTCCTTCCACTCACCTAATTGAAAATCTTAGAGGGGAAAGGGAGGGGGCAGGGAAGAAGAAAGGGAAAAAGTACCATTTTATGGGTTTGTTTCTTGAGAGGCAAAAGAAAAAAGAGGGAAGGAGAAAGGCATAACTTATAGCCGCTCTTACGTTCTTGGCTTTAATTCAATCCCCGTCACACTTAACACCTTGCAAAATGGAAGCGATTGATCTCCTATTGCAGATGGCCTATTGATCGGGAGCTGCCGTGGCTTCCTTCCCTCCATCCCCAAATCCTCCCCTGCAGAAATCTCTCCCCGTGGCTCATGAGTTGTGTGGGCAAGACATAAACACGAGCCCGTGCCTCTGCCCGCCTCGCGGTGTGGGAATGTGTGCGATCAGCTCCCGACCATCACAACGCAGCTGCTTTTTGGGGGAGAGCCCAGCAAGTGGCTTCTTAGTGGCAAACGGCAACACTTCATGAATGTGTGAGGAATGAATTGCAAAATACTACTCTCACGATCCAAACCGGAAAGATCCAGTGGGAGGAAAGCCCTTGGAAATCAGTAATGTTGCAAAAGACCTAAGGAGCACAGAGGAGAGCAAATTAGATGTGTTACTTGCAGTGTGGTTTGGCAAAAAGGGTAGCAATGGGCTTTCTGGGCTGCAGAGGCCACACTTGATAGAGCAGGAGAGATCTTAGTTCCTTTTCCTTACTGGGTATGGCGTATGTCTCCAGACATCTTATTAATGCAACGATACTGGTGAAATGAAGGGAGTTTCAAGAACTCCAGATGTATGGAATCGGAGCTAGGAAGTTACAGAGAGCAATTCTCCCTTCGTGGTGGACCCTCATTAATTTCTGTGGCAGAGCAGGAGACCCACCAGCAGCCACTCTCTGAGGGGATGTTAGGTGCTTGCACATGGTAGGAAACACCTGGATCAAGAGAAACCAAGAAAATCAATTAATGAGCAACAGGGTGTTGAGTAGAAGCTCACTGGATGAATGATGTTTTATCTGTCTGTACTGATTCTTTGCACAGCCACCAGAGTTTCGTAGGATATTTTGTGAAAACAGGAAAGTAACAGCAACAGAAGACTTTCTTCTATAGGAATCTCTCTCATGGTCTTGGCTGCAGATTATGGAGAGTGCACATTCATGGAGCTGCACAAGCATGATGCAGTAGTTGGTACTCTCTTTGGGATTCTCCACCTGAGTTTGAATCCAAAATTCCCCCTTGATTTTGGGAGTGCTTAAAGAATTTATTTTTTTTTCCAGAAAAAGAAGACCCCCTCTTGCAAAGTTCAAGGAGCAAATGTTGCTGCTTTACTTCTCCCTGGATGAACTTGATGGGGTGTCAGATGGTGTGGAATTACTGAACGATTAACACAGGCTTACCTCTGGGCTGGGACCTGGGCAGTGAAATTCTGGATGGACAAGGAATGAATTAAAAAATGGGGCCAGAAACAGGGTCTGGGTTAGAATTGCAGGGGATTATACTGTGGGGGGCAAAAGCTGTGAAGGGCTGGAGATACTTTGCAGCACGCTGTGTGGTTGGCACTGTTCTACATAGCTCCTCTTCTGTGTCAAGATCCCAGTTCCTGGCAAGGTTCATTTTAAACTGGGGAAATGGAGGGAAGCAGAATAACCTGGTGCAGATCACCGTGGACATATCCCAGAGGGATGGCTTTTTGGTTTGCTTTTTTCTCTGTCTCTTTTTTTTTTTTTTTAAAAATTAAATTTCTTTGAGCATTTCCCCATCCCTTTCTTGGCTGGTTGTACATTTTTAAGAGGGGGTCTCACGCTTGATGCTGAGAACCATGTGGTCCAGCAGAGCGATTTAAAGACTCATCATTTAAAGTGGGCAAGGCCCTTCACTGGAGGGTTGCAGCCTCTGTGTCTGGCAGCATTTGGATAACAAGGTAGGGCCAACAGGATCTCTCCTCTGCCATTTTAGGCTTTGGAAAAGCCACCTAAGTCATGGCACTGGTTCTTTGTGGCCAAGCAGTGCACTCTTGTCTCTCTCCCAGGCCATACACCTTGGAGAACAGGAACTGCACCTATTTCCCATGCTGGCTCCCTCAGTTCAGCCCCAGGAGAAGGAGCTGTGACTTGTGTGTGGACTTTGCCTGATGGGGTCTTGCCCTTTACTCGTGAGTGAAAGGGCTGACACTCAAGACTCAGTGTTTTGATAGATTGGTTTACTCTAAAAAAATGTGTCTTGGGTTAGATGGAAGGCATGAGTGGAAGACTGGGGAGTGTAGATGCTGCAATGACTCCGTTTGAGTTCTCACAGAAGGTGTTTGAGAGGGATAAGGGACATTCCCATCTTGAGGTGTGTAGACAGATCCGAGGCTCTGCGTATTTGGGATGTGGGACCTGGTCCTTACTTGCAGACTGATTGTTGGTCTGTTTAATAAACACATTGCAACTCAGCATGTGTTTCCAAACAGGACTAGATGAAGAATGTGCCAAAGACACCTCTGAAGTTTGGTGCTGAGCATCCCATGTCGCCATGGGTCCTTGCTTGCTTTTGTCTTCACACTAAAAACTATTAGTGCTGGGTTGGAGGCTGCAGTTGCTTCAATAAACTGCTTAGGTTACCCTGGCTCTCTGTATGCAGCTGTGGAAATGCTTTGATACGTCTTATCCTCCAGGATCCATAAGAAAAGTCATTGAGAAACAGCATTGCTCCAGCGAGACTTTTCTAAGTAGTCCTTTGTGCTTGCGAGTGTAAGATAACGTGAAGGGGAGAGCGCGGAGCGGTGCTCGCCTGCCGTCCCCAGCAGCAGCATCAGTGAATGGAGGAGAGTGCTGCTGGGCCCTGCTTGCTTCCCTCTCCCCAAAGGCTCCAGTTTTAAAGGTTTCCATGTCTTCGGGATTGCTGGCAGCAGGTAGAGGTCTCCTGGATTAGAGGTGACCCCAGGCCATGGGTGAGCACCTTGCTGTACCCTGCTGTGGCGTAGAAAACGTGAAAACCTGGCGTGATGGAAGAGCTTGTGTGGGAGCTTTACAATGGTCAGAGGGGCAGTACTGGAAAGGAGATGGGAAAATACAGTGAGGGATTGACAGTGGGCTTAAACCAGGCTATTCCTGCTGGTGGTGGAGGAGGTCTACCCATTTATACCAGCTGAGACTCATCTTGTTTTTCTGCCATGTGCCTGCAGCTGCATGCAGGCCATCAAGCGCAGAACTGCTGGTTTTGGCTTGTGTTTAAACCCCTTTGGTAATGTTCCTGGATTTCCCAAGTCTTGCTCTTGGGAGAAGCTGCATTCCTGGCCAGCTTTGAAAAGGAGGCTTGGGGTCTTGAACAGCTCAAATGTTTTTAAAAACATTGGTGTTTCTTCATGATCTTAATTCTCGACCAGAGGTGTGCAGAATGTGTGCCTGCAGTGTGCCTATGTGCACATGCAGCCTGTGGTGGATGTAACTCAAGCCTTGTCAAAATGATTTCATGCTTTAACAAAACTTTGACTAATTTGGAGTTTGGTAAGAAGAGGAAACATTTCAACTTTGGTTGGTGCCTGAGGCAAAGCAGCTTTGGGTGGTGGATTGCCGCGGTGCCAAAGAGGCTGTGAGCAGCATGGAGATGTTCAGGGCATGTTTGCAGATGCAAAAAAGGTAGACTGCAGTAAGCTTTATTAAAAAAACCCAAACTGGTGGAGTTCAGCAGGAGCAGGACATAGACCAAGCCTAAACCATCTCATGCTGTTGAAACCATGGCATGCAGTGCTTGGGATGAGTGTTTGAAGAGATGGCATGGATCACCCTCGCTTTTACCCTGGATGGGAGCCTGCCCTCCTGGCAAGGCTCTCCAGGCTCTATCCCCAGACATTTTCTTTTTGGGGGCTTTAATGAACCCTCAGGTGTTGAGTTTCTGCCTCCTGTGTTCAGGCTCTCATCAGTGCAGCACAGCAAGGGCTCAAAGGCAGCAACAGCTCAGCCCCGGTCACTTTGCAGGCAGGAGGAAGAAAGTGTCTGAATTTGGGTCAGTCACTCACCAGTGCTCCTCAGGGAGGCTCTGGTTTCTTGTTCATACGAGAGTGGGATTGCCTGGTTGTGTTCAGAAAGGCTTGAGAAACGTGCAGGAGTTCTTGTTACCTGCTCCAGCCATGGAAAATTAACTCTGCACATGCATTTTGCTCTGGGGAACTTTGCAGTCTTTTGCTCTTAATTCATGGTATTTTTGCTAGCTTCCCCCTCTAGTCCCTTTTCCATAAAAGAAAGTACAAGAAAAAAAGAAAGGCGGGCAGCGGAGAGGAGAAGGTGGCTGCAAAAAGGCTGATCCACCAGCAAGGGGCATAAACCTGTTTGTCAAGCCATTGGTCCTGCTGAGAGCTGGAATGGGCTGTTCAGCCCTCAAAGGGGAGTTGAAACCACCCTTGTCCCAGCACCAGGGCTGCCCTGCCCCTTGGCTGTTCTGCATTTCCATCCCCATCCACCCATTTCTCCATGGCCCCAACACGTGCAGCATCACGTCTCTCTTGTATTCCCATGCCTTTGTAGGGTGTAAAAAGCTCTGTGCTGTGACCAGACACATGAAGAGGAAGGGAGACCCTGCCACCCATCTTTTGGGCAGCTCATGGGGAGGTCATCTGGCCTCCCCTGTCCTCTTCTTGCCCACCTGCCCCCCTCCCCACTTCCTGCCATCGGAAGGAGGGAAAGAAAAAGAGAAACAACCATATGAAAAAAATGTTAATTTATTAATCACGGAATATATAGCAGTTCATCTGAAATGCTGTTGCTATGCCAACACCCTGGGAGTTTATTTTCTTAATCCAGGAGCGAAGCGTTTGGTCCCCCGCTCTCCTGCTGAGCTATTTGAATATGTTGCTGCTGCCGCCATATCTGTTTAAAAGGGAGAAGGAGGGGAAAAAAGGAGGAAAAAAAAAAAAATAAAGTAGGCTAAACCACCAAAGCAGTCAGATGCAAAGCAGTAAGAAGCCTTTCTCAGTACGACTTAGTAAAAATGACACAAATTAATATACTCTACTTAAACCAGACCAAGATTAATGCTTCTCTTTCAGAGCAGCTTAGTCCAACTGTCACTCGACAAGCGTTCGTCGGACAAAATCAACACTAATCAACATTTATTCCTCTCTTGCCCTTGGGTCTGAGGAGCGTAGAGCGGGCTGCGCCATTCTCCGGCTCGTCTCGCCACGCTTTTCACCCTCCATCCAGCTTCGCCATATATCACCCTTCCTCTCTGTGCTTCTGCTTGTACGGATCCACACGCTCAGCTATCAGGCTACATTAGAGGCATGATAGATTTTCTGTTTTAATTTACATCTATTATATTACAACATAACAGATCTTGATTCAGCGGAGACCAGCGTCTCCTATAGCCAGACTCTTTGGGATGGTTTCTGCATGAACTTTTTAGGGCCGCTTGCAAAGTGGCTTCAGGTGGACTCTTCTTCCTCTTGTCACTTGTGAGTGCTGAGCGAAGGTGGCATGCCCCCTGCTCAAGGAAACCTGTGGCTGTGTTGGCTGGCTTGTCATGCTGCTGGCAGGTGATGGCTTTGGAGGGCACAAGCAGTTGAGCACTGGATCTTTCTTTTTCTGCGAGCTGGCTGCCAGGCTGCTTTGTAACTGGAGCCTGGAGGAGCTCCTGCTGATGCCCTGTGCCACGGACCCCCTCATGGGGTGGAGGGGAAGAGGCTTGAACCCAGCTGTTGATGTTGGGAGAATGAGGTCGCAGCATGCCCATGGGGCATCTTCCCATTTCCTGTGCAGGGGTGCTGAAGCCATGAGTGTCTGGCACACGTAGGGTGGCAGGGTTTTGTGAAGGTTCATGGCTCATTTCTGGTCACCAAGGTACTGCTTCCTGCCATCACTTTGGAGCAGGGAAAGGACAGGTCTGACCTGAAGTGTGGCTGATTTCTGAAGATGTTGGTGGGGTAATGCTCCAGCTGGCTATGCTGTTGAGCATTACATTTGTCTTCTCTGATTGTCTGGAGGGTCTGTGGGGAAGAGAAAAAGGCAGAAGAGTGGAAGAAACTGGAGCATGTTGTATTCGTTTCCTCTCCGATGAGCGGAAAACCAGTGAAGGTCATGATGCTGCTGTGCCCAGCTCAATGTGATTTTGAAGAGCTCTCCTGCCCTTGCAGCATTGGGTTATTAAAATGGGAGGAGGGGAATCCCTCCTCCACCCTCCCATTTCTGCACTTTGTGTTCAATGCTTTTTTTTTTCCCCCTGATTTGTCTCATAGAGCACTCACTTGGGGCTAGGGTGATCTGTATTTGACTTTTCTCCAGGGCCTCATAGCTGCAGCTTGGACAAGACTTAGTGTCTTACAGTCACCTAGGTGGGAGTATGTGAGGCTCCTGGGCAGACTAAAATCAAGGTGGTTCTTGCTCTCCTTAGTAACCTCTTCTTCAGATTATGTGCAGGTGTAAATCCATGTGGGATGGTGGTAGACTCAGCTCTCCAATAGACGTCTGATAACAGGTTAAAATATCCACGAAGGATGCTCCTGTTCCAGTGGCAGATAAAGAATCACTCTGCAGGTCTCTGCCTCAGCCCTTTCACTGCTGATTTGGGGTGTGAGGAGCCAGTGTGCTGTTGGGCCTCCCAGTCAGCTGGTGCTGATGTGGTTCCCATCCATTCTGCTCCTGCCAGTCGTGGGTAGCATGCTGAGGTTGCCCTTTATTTGGATGTTAAGGTTTATTTGGTGTTAAGGGTAACCCTGAGTCTTAAGACTGTTCTTGTGGATTCACTGTCTGAGGGTCTAAGCACGTAATGTCTTAATTACTCTTAGCATGCTATGGATGATGGATCAGCAGTCTGAGGGATGGGATCCATTTAGGAAGTTGCCATCAGTCTCCCATAATTCCGTGTCCCTCTCCTGATGCAGGTCCTTTATGCCCTGTTGCTAAATCTAGTCTGGAAAGTTGTAATTTCTCCTTTTTCCCTGGGAACACTCAGGTCTGTGCAGGCTGTGACCCAGAGGCTTTTGCTGCTCATTTCTGCCCTTGTGGCATCAAGCAGAGGCTGCTGGCTGGCAAAGCACTGGAGCGCACTCCTTCCCGGCCGGGCTCAGAGAGCTGGTGGGATCTCTCTGTGCCTTTTCCCCTCTCTCTCTTTCTCTCTCTGCTGGTGTGAATGAAGATTTGATTAATGCGGGCACTTTAGCACAAGTGCCATTTTCCAGGCTGTAGCTCTTGGCACGGGGAGCGCTGCCGGACCGGAGCAGAGGAGAACTGCAGGCAGCATCTGCGCGCGCCGGGCGCTTTACGGCGTGCCTAGAGGGGAGTGCCCTGCTCCTCTCCCTGCTCCTCATTGCTGAGCAGTAAAGTAAATGATGCTTGGTATAACTTTGCACTTACAGGACTGCAACTTAATTTAAAAACAACCCCAAACTCCAGGAACAGGAGGGGGCTCTGTAGCCGGCTCGTCTCTGCAAACCCACCTCGTTAATTTTAACGGTGGGAGAAATTCTCCAGCCAGGGAGAGAGGCGAGGCAGAGATGCTGAACTTGGAGTGCCAGCAGCCCTCAAAAATGGGAGGACAGCAGTAAGCCCCAACCCGTGGGAGATTGGCCAGGGAGAGACTTCTCTGTCAAGTCCTGGCTCTTTTGATGACTTATAAATTATCCAGGCTCCCAGTCCAGCTCCAAACAATGGTCTGAAGCAAAGGCGCGGTGGGAGCCTGGATGGTGGGACCACGAGCCTGCGTGGGGGACTGCTTGCTCCAAGGCTGCTCCAGGCTGTGGGGCTTTGCCAGCTCCTCAGGGAGGTTTTGGAATGGAGATAACATGTGTAGGAATTAATGTTGTTTGTAAAGCACTTGGAATATGGGAAGAGCTATAGGAGAGCTGTAATTAATAGAGGCTGGCTAATTTAATGTTCTGCCGTGACATCATCTCAGCTGATATATATGTAAGGAAAAGCACCTCCATTAGTGCTGGGGAAAATCATTCCCCCTCCAGTTCCAAGGCTAAAGCAACCAGATTTATTTCTCTTTATTGTCTCCAGGAACCGAAATCCACACATCTGAGTCTTGGAAGAGGCTGTGCCTGCGAGACAGCAAAGCTTTGCAGAACGTTTTTGCTTTGGACAAATGCCCAGGTGCCCCACGGCTGAGGTGCTGCCACTGCAGTGGCAGAGGACAGCCCAGGTTAGGGTTGGGGTGACCATGATCATTGAGCTCTTAATGAAAGCTGCATGGGTCTGGAACAAACTGTTTTTTTACTGGGAAGAGGGGGCAACTTTGTTAGAGGGATGGCTCTGTGCCAGGACAGGATGGCCACAGGAGTGAGCACTTTGAGTCCTGGGGAAGCTGAGGAAGAGGGCATTTCCTTGGTGGCAGCATATGAGGTACCAACTGGGGGATGATGTTTCTGCTGCCCTCAGTGGGATACCCAAGGAGATTTGGAGGCAACCAGTATGAAATGAGTGAAAGGAAATTGGTCCTGTCTGCTGTGCATTAATTGTTATTGTTGCAAAACTGGAAGATTTGGGTGCTGGTTCTTTTCCTTGCTGGATGTCTTGTGTTAAGCCAGATCTGGGTTGTTGTGAATGCCTGATGGTGCAATACTCTTACTGAGAGCTGTGGTGTTTAGTGACATATTTATACCGCAGAAAGTCTTGATTTTGTTTTGTTTGAGGATCTAGTGTGAGCTGCATCCCTTTAATCCATGCTCTCATTTACTTTGCTGCTCTGGAATGGGGTGAAGTGGAGGAAATCTCCACTTCTTGCTTTTGCTTTTAACTGCTGTAAACCCACTCTGTAGTTTTCTGGTAGCGTGTCTCCTGTAGCTGTGTCTCAAGAGCACTGGTCAGCACAACCCTCTCACCCTCTTCTCCCAGGGTAAACCAGACTGGACTCAGAATCCATATATAGCTCTTGGAGAGGCTTTCTGTGATGCTGGCTGGTTTCTGTCCAGCTTTGGATGTGCTAGGCTCACTGGGAAGCCCAGCTATTCCCTGAGTCTGAATATGGCATTGGGGCCTGCCCAAGTCTGAAGCCATTGGCCTTATATGCATAGAACAGGCAGCTTCTATATAAATGTTTTTATAAGGGCTGTAAACTGTAGAGCTTTGGAGTGCGAGCCAAGCTCTGCACGCTGAGCTTGGAAGAAACTTCCCCGTGAGCATCTCATCCCGAGCTCCTTCTCCATCGGGCTTGTCGTGATGGCACGTACAAACTGGAGAGCTGCCTGCACCAGCACTGGGATGGCAGGAGCGTGCAGAGGGGATGGGGAGTCAGGGCAAGGCTTGCCCCGCTCCTGCTGGATGCTGCTGGCCCTGGAGGAGCTGGGCTGTGAAACCAGACACCTCGCCTGGAAAGTTTGTGGGTGTCTGTGTGTGTGCACATGCCCACGGCCCCCCCAAGGGCATCAACTCGCTCAGCAAGTGACCTTCTCCCAGGTCACTGCCTGCCAGGGTCACTTGGCAGCTCTGCTGCATGTCAGGGATGCTTTTCCCTGCCGCTGAAAGAGCAAAGGAGAGATCCTGCTGGAGGAGGGGAGGGCTGGCATCCCCCACGGGCTGGCTGTGTCTGGAGCTGGTCCAGAGGAGGTGTGAGAGGAGCTGGGGAAGGGAGGGGTGGCTGTGCAGCAACTGGAATGGTCAGTGCAGCATTTTGTGAGCCTGAGCTGGCCCCCAGGGCTGCCCGTGCCTCAGTTTCCCCAAATGTAAAGCCAATGATCTTGCAAGCCAACTCACCCCTTTCTCTTGGTGCAGAACACGGTTGAGACTTAGCTGAAAAGTGCCAAGGGAGCTGCACAACACGTAAGCCATGAGTGATGGTCTAGATCGAAAGCCTAGTTGCCAAGGCTGATTTTTTCCTGACAGGGAAGCAAAGCCACTGCTGGAGCAGGTCTCCCTGCAGGAGGCAGTCCGACCCATCTGTGTTTAATGGGGACCACACAACACGGCAGCTGGCCCTGGGCCCAGAGATATTCTTGTAACTTAATAGCGCCCTGCAGAGTCAAACAGTGCTGTAAAGGGGGTACAGATTTTTTAAAAGGTATTTAGAAGCCCGGGGCTACAGAGAGAGGTCCTGTGGACTGTTTAAAAGCTGTATGCTGCCTACCTTGGTTGTCTGTCCTTATATATTCCTGGGCCACTGGGATCATGTTCCTACAGTGAGTGCGTGGCTCGGGGCTGCAGGGGTAACAGGTGCTGTCCTCTGCTGGGGCCTCGCCTCCAGGCAGGGATGACTCAGCCCCAAAAGGTCTCCAAAATGAGTAGAAGTGATTTAGGATCTTGTGATCTAGGGTTTCCAGCAGGACAGGCGCTTGTCCTAAGGGCTCCACCTTGGATGATTTTGTCTAAGATGGATAGGGGTCTTGGCCCTGCCCAAGGTCTTCTCCACAGCAAGCATACCATGTGTGATCTTGGAAAAGTGGGGTGATCCGTGGAGATAGCGCTCATGGCCGTGCATTTCTCCTTTTTGGTAAAGCAGAGCAGGGGGACAAGCCTTCCTTGGCAGAGGGATCTGTGAAGAGGGTTTGGCAGTGCTCCGAACTGTGACTGGGGTACGGAGGGGAGCTGACTCTGCCTGGTGGCCCAGCACAGCTGTGCAGGCCATGTCCCCTGAGTGTGAAGGGGTAAGCTCTTGGGAGGAGCTGGAAGGAGATGTGCCCAGCCTGCCAGGTGGATGTGTGGAGTGCTGGGGCTGGGAGCTGCAGGGACATCCATCACCCTGCCCAGCTGGCTGCTGGAGAGGTGTCAGAAGGCAACAGCTTTCTGTCGCCGCTGACCTGGGCTGGGGTTGAACTTCTGACCTGAAGATAAAAGCCTTTCCCCTCCCTCCCTGGCTCCTGTGCCCTTTTCCTCAAATTGCCCAGGCTTTCCAACCTGCATCCCACCAGGCTTAGAATGGAAAAGGATCATTTATTGTGCTGCTGCCCCTCTGCATCCCATTCCCCTGGTACCTTCACCATGAGACCATCTGGCCCTACCAAAAGCCTACCTGCCTTCTGCTTTCCTTCCTCATCTTCTGCTTGCCGCAGCTTTAGCACTCATTCCACAGAAACTTCATGGCAGATGTGGTCTACCAAGGTGAAGAGAGAGGGGCTGGTGGTCCTTTGGCTCTGATGGGAGCTGTTGGAGAGCGCTGATGGATGACACAATTCCATGCTGCAGAGGCAACTTCATGAAATCTGTAGAGATTTTGGATTTTGTTGGGTCCTCAGAGCCCACAGAGTGGACAGGCGTAGGCATGAAGGTGGGAGAGTTCTCCCCATGCTTCCCCTGCCTCTCCATCCTGCAGAAGGAAGAAACGAGCTCAGGAGTGAGAAACAAGGTCCATGCAAATGTGCGTTGTGTCTGCCGCTAATTCTGTGATTGCAAACCAAGCAACAAAGGGAGGTGGTGCAGCGTGAGGATGGTTTAACCTTGATAAAACAGTGATTTCACCAAGGATGATGTTCTCCCATCTATCTTCATCCATCAAGGCGCTGCTGAAATATGCTGATGAAGCCTGTGGATAGGAGTACAGTGCAGTTAAATGGGGCGTTGCAAACGCTCTCTGTACCCCCGTGACAAGGTGGCGTTACTTAGTGTCCAAATGTAGTGCTGGGAACGGCAGGATCCGCTGCCTTTTGCTCCATGGGCTGGGGTGGGATGCAGCCAAGGCTGCGTCCCCTCTGTGGAGAGTCAGAGATGGCAGTGGCACCTCAGCACATGGCTTGATTTCCTCCTTTTCTTTAGTGCCACTAAAGGGGAGTCAGGAGCGCGGGAGCAGTAAACAAATTCAGCTTCACTGTAAAAATGCCTTCCTCTCCCTAGCAGAGGGGAAACGTGTTCATGAGCAATAGCAGGGGTGCAGGTGAGGCAGGCAATGGTCCCGTTGGCTTCAGCTGAACATTAACTGGTGGGTCTGGTGTGCGGGGGAGTTAGGAAATCCCGGGGCTTTGCTGTTTGTTCGGCTACCACGCGTTTCGCCTGCGCGTGCTGTGTCGCAGTGGCAGCAATTAAGCTTTATTTATATGGGGTTTATTTATATGGGGTTTCCCGGCCTGCCGGGTGGGAAGTGGTGGTACGTGGGTGTGAGTGCCGTGTGTGAACTTCTCCTCAAGTTTGGGGATTAGCAGCATGGGCCAAGTGCCACGGTCTTTTTTGGTCAGGTATCTGGGGGTGGTTTGCTGGCCGTGTGCGTGCGTAAATGTCGATAGGTCAGTGGTAAACTGAGCCCTGTAAGCCAAGCTGCTGCTGTGCCCAGTCCCTCTGGGACTATGGCCATGGATGTGGCCCCAGCACTTCCAGCTTGAGTTTCAGCAGTGGTGTCCCCATGTCTGAGCTGGGCTGTGCCAGTGCTGGAGTGAGCTGGGATCTCCTTGCCTTGGGAAGGTGGAGCTGGCAGGGAGAGTAGCTCCATTCCTGCCATGCTGCAGAGAAATCATCTGGTGCTGCTGGTGGCATGGGCCCATCCTGACTCTGGGAGGAGCTGAGGGTTCAGAGTCCTCTCTGAGTGCAGGCATGGCTCATCTCCAGCCAACTTCTCCTTTTGCAACTGAGTTTATCTTCCGTAGGTTGTGCTTTCAGGAGCTGGCAGGGTTTGAGTGCTACCTCCAGGCCTCCTTCCAGACTTGAGCTTGCAGGAAGGTAAAGCTATGTGCAATGCTTCTGCAGTCAGCAGGGCTCTGACACTGCTCCAGAGCTCTCCTCCATAAATAACCCAGACAGGCGGATGCCTCCTCACAGACCAGGCGTGTGGTGAAGGCTGGAGAGCTGGCTCTGTACCTGGGGAAGGGACGCGTCCCTCCAGAACATCACAAGGCTGGCATAACCTGACGTGAGAGGGCAGAAAGCCTGAGCAGAGCTGCCACCCCCACTGAGGCAGCCACCAGAACACTGATTTCACACTGTCCAAATTCCCTCCATCTTTGATCTTTTGGGCATCCTGGTTTCCCTGCTCCATGCCAGCCTTGGACTGTTCTTTGGGCTCTCAGTTGTTACTCGGGATGCTGCCCAACTACAATGAGACCATCCTCACCCTGACTACCTCCAGGTACATGCAACAGCACAGACACAGCAAAGACTTTCAGCACACAAGGTCTTTATCCCACCAGCAAACTCACTGCTTGTTGGTAGCTCAGACTTTGTGGTGGCCTCCCTCCTCCTCAGACATCTCGTGGGACACTTTGGGAATTGCAGGGATGTGCTGGTCAACTCTGAGTAAGGCTGTTCCTTCCCCTCCTCAGCCTCTTGTGTTCCCATTCTCCTATTGCTGCTACCACTCCTGATGCTTTCGGGAGCATTTGGGGGAAAAAAAAAAAAAGTTGACAAAAGAAATGAATTATGCATAAGGAATTAATTTCCTTGATGAATAGGGACTTACAAACTCAATTGCCATTCGCTTTCAAGGAATGCTTGGGGGAGGGGGGGTGGGGGGAATAAAAGCAGTGGATGGAGCAGTGGCTGAGCCTGGAAATGTTCCTGGCCTGTAAGTGGACTTTGGGAAACAGCCCTGGGTCATTTAAACCATATGATGGGTCTTGTATTCCCATCAACGTGGGGGGTTCTCTGCTGGAGTGAAAAATGAGGGTGGCAAAGATGCAGCAGATCTAGCAGTGCATCTGTTGGTGAGTGCCGTTTTTGGTGTGGAATAGGAGAAGAGGGAGAGATGAGATTTGGGTATTTTAATAGATGGGGAAACTGAGTCAGGTGTGCACATGTGACTTGTTCAGATTGGGTACAGGCCAACAGCCAATACAGGAGTGGTACTCAGTGCTCTTGTTTTCTAGAATTTTGCCTCTTTTCCCTCGTGTGCCCTTCCCTCCTGCATGCTGCTGTGTCCTGGGAGCAGAGCCAACCACTGGGAGCACTGAAAGCAGTGGAGTGAAAATGCTGTAAAAGAGCCTTCTGGAAACTTTGCCCAGCCAGAAAAACTTGCCCCCAAACCCAAGCAGAAAATTCCTGATGGGAAGAGAGCATCTGTCAACCCAAGTGATCTGCCGGGCATCAAGCTCTTGTGCTGCGTGTCCATGTTCATGGGAAGAGCAGAGGGATGGGGCAGGTCGGTGTTTTGGAGGAAAGGAAACCTTTGTGTTGCTCTTGGGTTGAGAAGTATTTCACCTTGCAGAGCACCTGGGGCATTGCAGGAAAGTCTGACTCGCTGTAGTGCTGGTTGATGGATTGGAGAAGTGATGGGCAGAGCGAAGGCACCAAGAGGAACTGTGCTGGGCCCTGAGCTACAGAGATCCCTCTTCTAGGTCCTTTGCAACTTGCATATTGCCCTTCAAACATTACAGTCTCGGCAGGAATGACGTATCTGAGTACTCATGGACTTGGGATAAGGGTTTGCAAGTGAGCAGAGTGAGGTGTTGCTGGCTGCCTGCATATTGCCAGGATCAAAGAGGGCAGGGAGTGCTGGCAGAAGCTGTGCCAGAGCTGTGGATTCCTGTAGCCAGGACACCAACCCTGTGGCACACTGGAGCTTGCTCCTGTCCCCCTTGCTTGCTGCTGTGATGAGCCTGGGCGATTTGTGCAGTACTTGTTTCATCCTGCTCCCCTCTTCCCCGTGCTGTCTGGAGGAGGGAGAAGCACAGCCCAGGCACAGAGAGCATCCCCAGAACCCCCACCCAGGGACCAGGCACAGAGTTTGGGATCGTGCAGGCCAGCTGGGAGGAGGTGCAGCTGCCTGGTGAAGGGTGGTTTAACCATGGGAAGGGCGGTTTAATTGCTGCTTTTCTTTTCCATCCCCTTCTCAGCCGCCCTCCCCTTCCCCAGGCGGAGGGCAGAGGGGATCCGCGGGCAGGGGGCTTGGGAAGCTGTCGCTTTTCATTGCGCGGCTGGGGAAAGGTCTCTACCTGCCTTATTTTGTCCCTTTTGCTGTCAGTGCTGACAGTGCTCATGTTTATTTCATCCTGCGTGGCGGCTGTCTCGTTTCCCTATCCTCCGATGTCATTAGCGCGCCGAGAGCGGGCCCTGCAGTGCTCAGCCTAATGAATTCCGCTGTGGCTCCTCTCTCCCCACCTCGTTACCAAAGCTCAAGGTGTCAAATTAAACCTGGCCGGGGAAAGGAGAAGAGGGAATGAGGCGCACAAGGAGGAGGGGAGGGAGAGGGTGTGTGTTGTAGGGGTTCCTTTGATTCCAGGGTTTTCCCCTTTTTCCTGCTGTTTTTCCTTTTTAAGCTGCTTCCCTGGCAGCTGGGGTTTCTCTTAGAGGCTGGATGTGTCGTCACACCAGAGGTGGTGACTTTGTCCTTGGTCCTGAGCCCTCTTCTGTGGGGGTGGGAGGAGGGATGGCCTCCTCTGCAGAGTGCATCTTGGCTTTGAGCAGCCTGGTCTAGTGGAACGTGTCCCTGCCCATGGCAGGGGATGAGATGATCTTTAAGGTCCCTTCCAACCAAAACCATTCTATGATTCCTCAGCCCCTGCTCTGTCTTGTCTACACAGCAGACAGCAGTGAGTGTCAGAGTGCTGTTTTAAAAACCAAGAGGCTGTTTCTCAGCTCTTGCTCCACCTCCTGGGCTGTGCCCTCCAGCTGGGATGAGTTTTGCAAGTGGTTTTAAATGAAAGGTGCCATCCCCTGTCTCTGAGAGCTGTTGAATTTGAAGTGAGCTCCTGTCTGCCTGGAGAGTAGGGGTACTAAAAGCCACACTGGCAGTCTCCCATCGGCTCTGAGGCCATGCTCTGCTGGGCTGTTTCCCTTTTCTTTAGTATTACTCATCCCTGGTTTGCCCAGCCCCTGGCACAGAAAGCTTGGGGATTCCCTGCCTTCCCTAACCAGGGAGTCCAGCCCTTTGGAGATGGCTGGACCATGGAAGACACCTGGAGTGATGGCAGCCTGTCCCCAGCACCCCCTGCCCCATCCATCTTGGCTCTCATTGATTTAAAATAGTTTTGTAATATAATTATCTCCTCGTGGATGGGCTTTCTCATTATGTCGGCCGCTTCAGCTGTGGGGAGCATATTAATATGGGATTAGTGCCATGGTGGAGCATGTGTCAGCAGGAGCAGGGAGGGACAGCCCTCTCCACTGTGACTGTTCCTGGTGTCCCCCCAAACTCGGGTGCCCTCAGGCTGTGCTGAGTCTGGGATCTGCTGGGGACAGAGGAGCAGAGCAAGAGCCAAAGGGGACAGCACCTTTCTGGGATATTGCAAAGCTGAGGCCCTTTTGCAACCCAGGTTTGGCTTCTCACGGCAACTGGTGGGTGCTACTGGGAGGATTTGGCTTGGAGAACACCAGTTTGGATGACAAAGTGGCCCTAGAGTCCCTCCAGTGACCTCTTGTCCTGGTGCTCTCGCTGGGTGTGAAGTCTGTGGCATTTGTTTTTCCTTTGTTTTGTTTGCTGGAAAGGGAGCACATGGTGAGAGGGGACAACAGGTTTGTCCCTCAGCATGGGATGGAGCACTGCCACTGCTGCCTGGGGAACCTGGATCTTGGTCCCTCAGCCTGGAGGACAGAGGAGGGATCCCAGACCTGCTCCACTACCCACAGCAGCAAATTTTGTGTGAAAGGAATGAAAGGAAGAAGGCTCAGAGTGGGGAGAAGTCAGAAGTGTGTGTCTCTGTGCTTACAGCTTGCTGGACACAGGCCTGTTTGAACTGATGGGCTCAGGACCCATGGCCTGGAGCTGTGGCTTGTGGCTTTTAACCCTGTGCTGGTGTGCAGGGCACAGCTGGGTGTGCAGGGAGGTGAGGAGCAATTTCACGTGCAATTGGAACCGCAAAGGGAGAGCGGAGGGAGGCACAGTTTAATCACCTCAGCTGGCCCTGGGCCAGGACCACCAAGGTTCAAACACCTCTCCAACACAGGAGAAGCTGGGGGAGCATTAATTGGCATAATTCATCAACTCTTTGGCGGCTCTTGGTGCATTGTCCTCGCAGCGTCCGGGTGCTCTGGACTGGGGGGAGCAGTTTGGGGAGCTTTGAGGCTGTTCTGGACAGCAGGTGAAGGCCAATGGCCTGGGCAGCTCCTGAGGCCACCATGTGGTGCTTTGGAGGTCCATGGAAGGTTCTTGAAAGCCACCTGCTGGTGAGGAAGGTGTTCTGGGATGGATTGGTCTGTGGCTCCTGGTACACTGGGCACTTCTTTAGCCAGCTGGTGCAGGAGCTGAATGGGTCTTTCAAGCCCAGCTCAGACCCTCCCCATGCCTGCTTCTTGAGAAGGATTTGGAGCAAAGATGCTGAGGAGGCTGGATGAGCCCCTCTGGCAGCACCTGGCTTGCCAGCTACCTTGTTTAGTTAGCATGGGCCTTGGGGGGCTCCCTGGACTGGTATGGCACTGAAGAGGAGTTTAAGTGATGTGAAAACCTGCAGAAGGGGCAGTCTGAGATAAAGCAGAAATGTTTTCCCTGCACAATCCTAAGAAAAGGCAAGAGAAAATAAAAGCAAGCATTCTGTCTGATACATCTCTCTGGTTAGAGCCTCAGCCACAGATGGTATGAATGTACCCCTTTTAACTGTGCAGCCAAAAGGGGTAAGGGTGGCCTAAATTGGACTCAGCATGAGTGTCAACCTGGTATGTGGAGGTATGGCTGCTTTTCCTGGCCACAGGAGGCGTTGAAATGCGGCCAACTCATCTCGATTTGAGTAGTTCACATCGTGTCCTCTCAGCTGGTTGGTAATGGTGCAACTGTCTCCTCCTCCTCTGAAGACCTGGGAGAGCAAAGGCTCACGAGGTCTGAACAGCATCATTTTCTGGGAAAGCCTGAAGGTGTTGCATGGCAAGTACCTGTGTGGTGTGGGTATCTCAGAGTGGCTGTGCTAGGCCAGGCTGAAGGTGGACCCAGCTGTGCCAGAGCCTGGTGGCAGCCGCTGGAGGAAGGACCAAAAAAGGACAGAGCCAGAGTGAAATACTCCTTTGCTGCTGTCCCAAATCCCAGCAGTGAGCAGCAGTGTGTTTAACGGTGCTCATCACAAATTCCCTCACCCAGCTTGGGCGGCTTTTGTTTTGCTCTGTGTGTAAACCTTCTTGTGTGGCTGGGGACAGGTCCCCCTGCACCATGCCTCAGTTTCCCCATCTGGGCAGAGGGGTTGGTATGGGTTTCTGCTTCTGCTCTGGAGTGCAGTGGAGACAAGTTCAGTTAAGCACTTTGAAGTTCTCTGATGAAAAGCACTGGAGAAGGACAGAGGCTTATTAATTGTTGTTGAGAATTATCTGTCAGTCCCACGTGAGGAGCTGCTGGCTGAATTTCTGCTATCTGCTCTTCCTAGCAGAAGGTAGTGACAGTAGAGAGACGATGAGAGTGGGTCTGTCATTCTCACAGAAATCAGTTCTGAAGGCTGAAAACCTCCAGCTTTCTGGGAGCAGTGTATCCAGGTTGTGAAAGGAGACGTGCCTGTGTCATGGTATGCCACTGTGAAGACTTGGCCAGCATTTCCTTTCAGGTACCAGTGGAGCCATGAAGACACAGGCACTGTTTGGCTGTTGGTGTCCTTCCTCTTCTGGAATGGAGCTGCTGCCTGGGTTTTGGGTGCTTGACATTTGTGTTGACACCAGCCCATGGGAGACTCAGACACAGGCCTGTTGGCAAAACCAGGGAGTTGACAAGATGGCTCTTTGGAAGACTGGATTTGTGCCTGACTCAGTGACCTGATGAGCCCCTCAAGAGTGTTAAAACACGGCATTCTCTGCAGCTGTGAGACCCTGCTGGAGCAGCGATGAACCTCTTGGCTGTCTCACACTCTGGTTGGATCCACACACGTTTCAGAGTCTGCAGAGCTGCTGGACGGGTGGTTGGGGTGTGAACTGCAAGTGCTGTGTCCCTGTTGGTGATGCTGCACAAAGAGCCTGTCCCTCACACCTTGGGGAAGGAGGCACAGACTCCTCTTGGAGAGCCGTGGAGGAGATTGCTGGGGGACAGAAGGCCCTTCTTTCCTTAAGCCAGCTCATCATCACCTCTGTGCTTTCACCCTGTTGAAACGCTGGAGCGTCAGCTTGGCTTGCAGAGTCTGACCTTCTTGATGAGGTGGGTTATCTTCCTCAGCCCAGAGGGAATTTGGAGCTGTGAACTTTACTGTTGCATGTGATGTATCCCGTAGTTTGGAAGCAGGGAGATCTCCATGCTCAGAAGCTGAGGCAGATAGGGAAGAGCAGAGGTATGCCCTGGTGACAAATCTTGGTAGGACAGCAGGGCCCCTGGCAGTGAAGGCCATGGAGAGCTGGCTGGCCTCAAACATGGTGTGTGTGGGTGAGCACTGATGATGCTGTGATCAGAGCCTGGACCGTCCCCCTGGCTCTGCTGAAGCACCAACTCCCTCCCTGGTTGTGGTGGTGCCGATGTGCATTCCCATCCACCCACTCCAGCCAGCCCAGGGGTGCTCTTCTGCTGCAGGTTGGGATCTGCCAAACCTGCCTCTTCCTTGAGATCTGTCTCCTTTCCCCAGCCCTGTCCCGTGCTTTCACACCCCTGCCATGACACCAAACATCTTTCTCGTGGATGAATTTGGCAGTGCCAGGCCCAGCTTTCTTGCCAGTGTGGCAACAGACACGGCTCTCAGCTTGTTAGACTGAAAGAATGTGCCGTTTTAATTAATGATATGTAAATATCCTTGAATGGGCCGCATTTGCATATTAAGAGAGATTTGCGGAATCTGCGGAGTAATATATTTTAATTAAGGATTAATTAAAAATAATGGGAATTTCATTTCGCCTGGCAGAATCCGTTTAGATCTTCGCACACGTCTGCTCGGGAGCCCGGCCGGTGCGCGCCGCCGGTGCCGCGGTCCGCAGCCGGGGCCGGCCGCCGGTGCCGCTCCGCGCCGAGCCCGGCACCGCTGGCACAGCCCACGGTCCCCTCGGCCGGGCCGCGGCTTTTCGGGCTGCTTTCTGATATTCTTTATGGCAAAATAAGCAAATGGCTGTGAGACACGGAACACTGGTTGTGTTGGCAATTATGTTAATAGCATGCTATTAGGCTATGATTCTATATGAGCAATTGGGGAGAAGAAATGCCTTACTGAGAGAGAATGATACAACAGACGTCTGTCTTATTGATATAGCTCCAGAGGAGCTTTCTGCGTAATTACACTCGGCCACTTTTCGGAGGTGGGAGAGAGGCTGTGGCCACAGGGTGGAGAGGAGAGTGGCCCCCTGCATGTGCCCGCATCCGAGGGAGAGATACGTTGGGCTGCCCTCATGATGCTTCCAGGAGGGGTTTGTTACCCGGCTGCAGTGGGCTGAGTGTCCAAGTGTCCAGTGGGCTGCTTGGCGTTTTGCTCTGGATGGTCTTGCAGAAAGGATTTTGTCCTGTGTGGCCGAAGGGTCACTGGGGAGCTCTGGGGACCTTGGCTGGACCCTGAAGCTTGGTTGTTTGAGCCATGATGATGGAGAGCATCAATGGGGGCCTTCGTGGCTTCTTTGAGAAAGTTGGCTGCCAAGCCAAGCGGCTCTGGTGGCACTGGTGAGGAGCAGGGCAGCTCTTGAAGGCTTGAGGTGGGTGGGGAGCAGCAAGGAAGAGCAGGGAATGGCGAGGGTGCCGCTCCCTCCATCCCACCCACCTTTTCCCGGCGCTAAGCAGCAGCGTATCGAATGCAAATGGCGAAAATGCAGTTTGTGGTAAGTGTCCGCTAATAAATAACCTCCGAGTCTTCTCCCTATCAGGCAGTGACATCCCGCATTTCTCTTCCGCGCCGCACCAGCCCAAGACATTTAATGATGTGGTTGCTCCTTACGGGATGTGCCGCCCATGCTAAATATCTCCAGCCTTCACAAAATGGTGGGCAGGGAGCCCGGCCCGGCCCCGCATCGCTCCCCCGCCGCCCTGGGCACAAAGGTCAGCACGGCGTCCCCGCAGCCCCCTCCTGTCCCCGGCGCCACCGCCGACCCCTCCGCCGCGCTCGCCCGCGGATTTCATTAACTGCGCCAAGTAAAAAATAATCAATTTCAGATGTTCCCAGTGTTTGTGGTAATGGTCTCTCTAACCATTCTGATTAGCCGAGTGAAATGGAATTTTTCTTTTAAATTACAGCGCGTTGACGTTAAATATAGGGAAACTTTGTGTGTGCAGGGGGAGGGGACAGGCTTTCTACATTCATCCCTGTCCTTCTCCCTGCTCTTCCATCACTCCCCTTATCTTTCCATCACCCCCCACCCAATCACGCCAAAATCTCCAGCGACTTCTTTCTGCTGCCCACCAGACTGGATTGTTTTTCTACGCTGGGCTTTGCGAAACGTTGTCTGGTATTTCCAACTGGTGGGGGTGCATTTTCCTCCTTTTTTAGACATGTATTTTTAAATTTTTTAAAAATATTTTCCACGATGCTTTTGGGCTGGGGCCGGTGCCACCACCAGGCTGGGCTTCTTCCCTCCATCCTCGTGGCTTCTTCCCTCCATCCTCTGGGCTGCACAACACGATATTCCTTCAGTGATGCTGCTCTCCCTTTTCACTTTGCAGTTGCCTTTTGGATCCTGAGCAGTGCAGTCCAGAGTGAAACAGGGAGAGCCTTGGCCATGTGGGTGATGCTGGGCTTCTTCCTCCTCCTTCCACCTCCCCTCCCTGCACCCTTTCTCTTTACCCCAGGCTGCATTTCTCAGACTCCCACCAAGCCTGCAGCAGCCCTTCCATTATTAATTCTATTTTTTTTAATTTATTTTTCATGCCTTTTGCCGCCCATCTCCCTCTGCTGGCCCTGTGGCCAGCGCGTGGTGGACGCCGGTGTGGCTGGGCTTTGGACTTCTCCTTTTGATAAGCTGTCATCCCCCAGCCTCACACAGGGATTTGATCAGAGCGTTCTCCCGACCCCGTGGAAGACATTAAACACCCTCCCAGACCCTTTTCTCTGTCTCCATCTCTGAACCTTTCACTCTCCTTTAATGAGAATTTCTCCTAATTATTTCAGTGGCTGCAGCACAGGGACCGCAGTGTAGTTAGATCTTGATACTGGGACGTGACTGTTATGCTGATAAAGGCAAAAGATCAATAATTTAGGCCCTAGCGTTAATGGCAGAGCTGAGAGCTTAAGTGTCTGTGTTCAGGTTTAGTCCTGAAGGTTCCTGGAGTATTAATGATTTCCAGAGGAATTTCCCCCCTTTCTCAGTGCTGCCCTTGCTTTTTCCCTAGTCCTGTCTTGAAACGCCCCCCTTTCTCCTCGTATTTTTATTTAATTTTGTTTTGTTTGTTCTCATTGTTTCCCTGCTCTGCAGCTTCACTTTCAGGTCACCCCATTCACAGTTTATGTGGGGACATGGCAGTGTGTTAGGAAACCAAGGGAGTGGGGGCAACCTGGGTCAGGAGGAAGCATTGGAGAGGGGTAAAAAAAAATTTATCCATTTCTTTCTGTTTTGCTTTGGAGACTGCATGATTGCCTTCTGGAGGTCTCTGTGATGGAGGTGGTGGTGCAGGTGGGGTTCTGCCTTCTTGCTTGCTGGATTTTCTCCCCCAGGCCAGCATGTCTGAGCAGATCCAGAGCTGACTGGAAGTGTTTGGAGGCCCAGGGTGGAAAGGGGGAAGTCTGAGAGAAGAGAGAGGGGTAGGCAACATTAATCAGTTTTCTAGTGGTTCATAAGCACTTTCCTCATAGTTTCTTTTTTATTTTTTTTCCTCCAGCCTGTTAGTACTTGAGAATCCAGGAAATACTGAGTTGATTTGAAGAAAGATGACAAATGATGAAGGGAAATTGGGGGCTAAAGACTGTAACTTAGCCATGAGGAGCCTGGCTGGGAAACACTGCTACATGCATTAGCTGGTGAATAGGAATTTTGCCTGGGTCATCTCCATCCTGATTAGGGAAGCAAGGCTTAGGGGTGCGTGAATTTTGTGGCTTTTTGGTCTGTTTGTCACCCTGGGGTGTCCTTTGCTGCAGAGGGAGTGGGAAGGATTTCTTGAGAGTTGCAGAGCATGCCTGTCCTGAGGACCCTCTCTCTGCTCCTTGCCAGTCCTCCACCAGTCCAAGGTCTGGGCAGGAAGTGGCAGAGCTTCCTCTGTCCTAGCAGTGTCAAGAAGCATCTTTGTATGTCCTGAGTGCCACAAACCAGATTCCCCAGAGGAGTTGGAAATCCTGGTTTGTGTTTTCTAAAGATATAAACCACGGGGGGAAGCCTCACTGCTGAGACCAGCACTGCTCTGTGTTGTGCTTTCTTTTCTCTACCTTGTGATTCCCATGGAGCTTTGAGGGGGTAAAAAAAAAGTCCAAAAATGCAAGTACTGCCCTGAAGCTGGCAGTGCTGCCAGTGCCACTGAGCTCTTCCTTCCAGCTGCAGGGCTGGTATCTGCTCTGGTTTGTTCCCTTTCTCTTGGCTGGCAGCTGAAGGGTCGTGCTGGCATCCTGGGCACGCCGTGCTCCTTTGCATACCCACGGACAGGCAGAGCAGCCTGGGCCTTGCTAAACACTCCACGGTCCAGCTGGCTCCTCCTCAACACCTCTCCTTGGCAGGGCAAGCCAGAGTATAAATTAGTTTCAACTTATTGTAGTCACTGAAGTATAGAAATATTGCTGGGGACATGCGGGGAAAACATCTGGGCAGTGCAGAAGGGCTTGTTGGCTTTTATGGGATGGCATTAGTTGGGGCTGGTTGTGAGCAACCTCAACAGCAGATTTTCTTTTCCAAGATCAAAAAAGTGTTTGAGTGCTGCCTAGTTCCGTGCTGCCTACAAAAACATGTTTTTGTGTGCATGTATCTGTCTGTGCATACTCATAATTGCATGTGTAGGGTACTAACATGGAATGATGGGAATATGAGCTGTTGGCGTGGTCTGTAAGAGGCTGTGTTGTAGGGAGTAAAGGAACCTCATGTTCCTCATGGTAGGGGGCCACATGTTACATTTCTTCATGGAGGGTAAGGGGTGATGTGTCCTCATCTCAAATACTTGCTTTGATTACTGATAAAAGGGAGACTGACCCCACTGGGAATGCGGCCACCAGGGCCAGTTCCCTGGTGTCACAGGAGGCCATCTCCTTATTGATGATGAACTGTTATCCAGGCAAGAAACTCGAGCACCATCTTCAGTGTCACCTTGTGTTTCCTCCTTGCTTTTCCTGGCAAGGCCCCGTTCATTCTGCTGGGCAGGAGGTTCAGCAGCCACCTGATGTTCCTGCTTGAGCATTTCCTGGTTGAGTTACATGATTACACCTGGGTGTTTGGAAGCCAGATTCAGTTGGCTTCATTAGGACCTTCCTTATCTCAAGCTGCCCAAGGTGTGTGTGTTAAATTTGCCAGACTCATTTAGGAGATTTGATTTCTGGGTGCTCTGGCCGTAGGTTAAGTATTTGCAGAGCTTGTCTCTTCAGAGAGGAGAGTACTTTTAGGGACAAATATGAGTAGCTGTAGGTTTTCTGAGCCACCAAACTGGTGGTGATGTAGGGGAGGGTTGCCCAAAGCTCTGCTGATATTTGTGGTGGGTAGCCCTGGGGAGCAGGTATTTGTATCAGAAATGTTAATAGAGAGGCTGAATTGAATCGTGCGTGCTGTCGGGGGAGCAGTAAAAGCCATTTACAAAAGAAGCCAAGAGAAGATCAGTAGAAATGCACACAAACCCTAAAAATCCCAATGTGACGCCTGAATAATCGACCATTTGTCTGGGGAAAGAGATTAATCCAGCCAGGGTTCAGTTTAACAGGATTATTGAGTGGGGTGGGAGGGAAGCAGAGGGAAAAAGGCTCTGGGATTTTTCCATATGACTTCAGACCATGGATCTTTCTTTTCTAATGGCCCCAGCAGGATGGGGAAGTGTCAGGAGCTGGGGCGGCTTTGCTAGATGTCAGTGGGTGAGCTGTGGTGGGACAGTTGGGATCACAGAGGTCTGACCTGGTCCTTCGCTCCATGTTGCCTCACTGGCTAGTTTGGAGCTCTTTGGGGGTCCCTGATGGAATATGTTCCTTGTGAGGAGCTGAAATTGGCAATTCAGCAGGTTTTAACCCTACCATGGAAAAAAAAAAAATTTTATCCAACCAACAGCAAGAAGTCCAGCTGTGGCTCCATGAGGGCTGCCATCAGGTCATCTGTGTCCTTTGCAATGCTACTGACAATGTCTGTCTTTGGGGAAGTCAGGACAGAGAAATGGGGGGGATTTTTGGGAGAGACATAAACCTTCATCAGCCTGTGCTGAAGGGTGTGGAAGGGACTGAAGTAGCCATTCAGTCACCAAGGGACCATCCTGCCTCCTGACCCACCTGATGTTGATGAGAACCCTTTCACTGGGATCAGGTCCTAGAAGGTGTTTGGGAACAAGATGTTTTCTGTCTGTCAGTGCTTGGCTGCCTTGTGCCCCTGATCATGGCAGCACTCCTGTCATAGGCTCCTTTCTAGGCATTAATGTGTTTTCTTCTTAAAGCAGCTTTTTACCCTTAAAAACGGAGAGATGCATGGATGAGGAGTGAGACAGTGCTGCTGCCTGCACAGTGTCCCCACAAAGCAGATCACACAAAATAAAGCAAAAGGAGAAATGTTCTTGTGTCATTGCCTGCATTTATATGTGTGTGTGTGTGTGTGTCTCTTTGTGCATGCTTCATATTAAACAACTGCAATTGCTCTACAGTGCTCCCAGAGAGCTGTCGATGTGTGTCAGGTACTGAAACTTCTTTAAAGCCTACCTCGTGTGCAGGATATCTGGCATATTTGGTGATCAGAAAAAGAAGCTGGAGGATAAAAATGGGAGGAAAAACAAAGGGGCAGCTCTGGCTGTCTGTTGTGCAGTATCTCCCTCCCCTCCTTGGCCCTTCAGGTGAATACTGTTTGTTAGTCTTTTGATGGGATCTCTCTTTTTTGGAAGAGGGAGAGCTGTGCTGCAGCTCCCATCTTTTGGGTGGTGGTGGATGTGTTCAGGTGGGGTGGGATAAGCAAGTTCCATGGCACTCACATAAACAACACCTCACTGTTTCATATAGGCATCATTTTCCTATTTTCTTGTTTCCGTGCATCTTAATCCACAGTTTTATTTTTAAAAAGCCTTTCTGCAAGCAGCATCGCCTCTTACAGACGTGTGAGAGGAATAACGTGGTGTTGCCTTCCAGCCACTCTTCCTTCAGCCTGTCCTGCTCTCCTGTGCTGTGCAGCAGAACCCTGTGTCCTTTTCCAGGCCATATTTGCTTCTCATTTTCCCACTCCCAGATGTTCCCACTCTCCATGCCCACCTCGCTCTCTCCCCTGCTCAGTTTCTGCCAGCTCCATCTATTCATGGCTATGCAGCCATGCCTGCAAGGAGCCGAGGGCTGGGCATGGAGAGAAGATGCAGGCACCTCCATCCATACCTGCATTTCCTTGGGGAATGCTGTTAACATTTTCTCACAGTATAGCCTGTGTCTCCAGAACCCCACTGAGGGCTGCAGGCCACAAATCTGCCCAAAGGCTTGAAGCTGGGAGCTGGCTGAGGAGATGCAGGTGATGGAGCCTCAGCAGCACATGTTGGTTCCCTGTCCCTGCAAGGCAAGTCCTGTGGGCTGGGCAGGATCTTTGCTTTTGGTACCGCACTGAGAATCCTCTGTCTTCAAGATGGGCATACAGAGGTGGAAGGCTGAGGAGTCCTGGAAGATTCAGGAGTCTTCCAGCACAGATATTGTCCTTCCACCTCTGGCACATCCCGTGGTTCAGTAGCTGCTAATTCTGTTCAGAGCCTGTTCCTGAGGAGCAGTGTTTCCCTGCCAAGGATGGGAACATTCCTTCAGTGATCCTGTGGGATGGCTGAAGGCTGCACCCCAAGGCAAGCAGCCAGGTAGGGCTGCCTCTGTTCTAATGTCTGGTCCTTCTTAAGTCATTTAAATAGCAAATGAACTCCAGCAGGCTCTGCAGAGGGGTGAGGTTGGGCCTCTGCCTGTCCGTTTTTTTTCCCCATGCCAGGGATGTGCTGAGCCAGGGATGAATGATTGGGAATCAACAAGGTGTTTAAACACCAGAATTGAAATTAATGTCCCCTCATTGCTGGTGAGGTTGCCAATACATTACAGCAAGCACCTTCCCAAAGTGAAATGAATGTTTGTTTATCCTCATGAAATATACATCAAAACATGTTGGTGGGAGAGGCTGCTAACGAGAAGCGGACGGCTCTCCCTTAATTCCCATCTGGGAGCAGGCACTGCTCCTCTCCTTTCCTCTCCTCTCTGGGCCTGAATTTTGAAGCCTAACCCATCTGCAGCTGTGTATCCAAAAGCATTAATACGGCTTTAATGAAAACTCCGGTTGATCTGTCCAAAGATATTGATGAGTGGTCCTCAATCGTATTAATCTTCTCATTGCGGGAGGAAATGAAGGCAGCGAGCGGGGCCGTCAGGTGCTGCTGTAAGAGGAGGGTGAGCCTGGAGCAGGGATGGTCACGGCCAGCCTGGCCCTGCCTCCAGGGCTGCACCTTCTCCTAGTTCTGCCTGGCTTTTTTTTTTTTTTTTTGGTTGTCTCAGAAACTGGAAATGAAGGGTGGACTGCACGACGCAATTCCAGGCCGGTATTTAACGTTGGAATCATTAAATTTCCGCCGATAAATCCATTACCGTTAATTATATTGAAGGGGCTAACGATCCGTCGACAATATTCCGCCATTGATTCCCATTCTTGTCCAATGGCCGCCTCACCTCCAGCCCCTGCCAGGGCGTGTTTTTGGGGGGTTCCCCCCTTTCTTTGCAGCTTTCTGGGCGGCGCGGTGCTCCTGCCATCCCCTTCTCCCCGAGCGCAGGCTGCTCCTCGCTAGGAACACGCTACACTTCTTTATGGCTTATGGCAAACTGCCTTGATTACTTCTACTGTTGTACCCATTATGTGAATTAAATATGTATTCAGTTGCATGCTGCTTGCGTTGTTATTGCAGGGTGACATATGGTAGTGACTCAATTAGAATGAAACTAGCATTAGATAACCCTTCTGATTACATGCATCCCAGCCCGCTCGGCAGCCTGGCTGCTGCCGCCACCGCCGCTGCCTCGCCTGATCTCCCCTTAGCGCCCGGCTGCAGGTCCCATTAGCCATCAGCACACCCAGAGCTGGGCTTTAGGCAGGTTCAGGCAGCAGGAGGAGGCCGTGCAGGATGAGACCGTGGCCCGTGGGTGCCGTTGTGTTGCCTGCAGCAGGAGGAATGCTGGCGCTGATGCTCGCAGCGATGCTCGCAACAGTGCAGCGATGCGTTGTTTGCACGCTGGGCTTTCCCCGTGGCTTTCCGTCCCAACCCACTTTACCTTTCCTTGGCAGCAGTGCCTGGGTGTTTAAGAACCCAGAAATTCCCAAGCACAGGGTCTGTCCACTGATGGGAAGCAGTGCCACTCCTTGCGAGCCCTCATTGGCACCAGGATGAACCTCCCAATGTTTGACACTCCTCCAAGCAGCAGCAAAAAGCACCTAAATTTGGTTTGGTACGTGGCTGCTTGTGGCTGCTGAATGGCACCAAGCTTTCTGTAAAGGAAAGGGTTCAGAGGGTCAGTGGTGGTGTTTTCCTGCCTTCTCTCTGTCGGTGAGAGTGCTTGGTGAGAATGTCCTGGCGGGAGCTGGGTGTTTGGAACTTTCGGCAGGGCAGCGCTGGGTGGCTTTGGCACTGCTGCCCTCTGGTGCCACGCTGGCTGCTCCCTGGGGAGCCCTGGTGGGCCTTCATTGGAACTAGAGCATCTTCTGCTTCCTCAATTTCCTTCTACCCTGCAAAAAACAGCCTGAATCATACATTCCTTGAAGCTGGGAAGGCTGGGTTTCCCTGCACGCTGCTTCCATCACTTCTGTCCATTGGAGGGCTCTGCTGCTGGCACAGCAGACAAGTCTCCAGCCTTGAATTTTGATAACCAAAACCTGGAAGGTTTGGCTATTCCACACAACAGCCAAACTTGCTGCATCTATCCACAGGGGATCGAGTCTCCCCAAAGCTTGGGGACTAAATAAAGCAAATTGTGAGCCCTCCCTCTCATTCCAAACCCACTGATTTTGCATTATAGCTCTGTGAAATGTTTGTCAGCAAATCCTGATGCAAAAGTAAGTAGGAAATGGATTAGTTGTATAAGCATGTGTAGGTTTTAGAAACAAATCTCAGCCTGTGAACTGTTTGCAAACATTTCTCTCCAGGGGTTGCTCTCTGGTTAGTCCCAGCACCCAGTTTCCCCTCTCATGGGCAAAGGAAGGGTCTTTTTTTTTTTCTTTTTTTCTTTTTTTTTTTCTTTTTATTTTAATAAAGCGAATAATGGCAGCAATCAAGGAGCAAATAACATACTTCCCAGTGACAGGACTGAGCTAAATACAAATTTTATCTGGGTGCATACATAGCTATTGAGAGGGATGTTTATGAATGGGAAATAACACAGCTCGACAAAAAAAAACCCCAAACATTTGTGCGTTTTTCCACATCACAGCTCAAGAGTTTGGTTCGCACCTTTCATTGCGCCTTCATTCTTTGTATTTCTCGTGCCTGTTCCCTGTGAGGCTGTGTGGGGGTGTGTGTACACAGGGGCTGCATGCACATTATGCTGTCAGACCACTGCGGGAAGCTTCATTCTTGCTTTTGCCAAGTGGGAAGTTTCTTTTCGCAGCGGAATAAAGGCCTTTCCCAGCGGAGAACCAGGAGTCTGTGCTAAGGTGGTCGTTCCTGGAGCCCTAATCCTTTAGCTCATTTCAGACAGGAGCCCATATCCCATTAGCATCCTTCCAGGCTCAGGGTTTTTCTGGGCAGCTTTGGGGGCTTTTGCAGCGTAGCCCAGCTTGTGGTGCAGAGGACAGGCAGGGTCTGGCTTGTGAATCAGAACTCTGGTGGGTGCTGCATGAGCCCCCCCAGCTCTGGGGGGATCATGAAGAGGATGCTCATGTGCAAACATCGTTTCTGTTTGAGCTCTTCAGATTCTGGATGCTCAGTGGAGCTTGGTGCTGGTGTTGCTCCGGGGTCCTGAGGTGATGCTCTGCCTTACCCGGAGTCACAGCACTGGGTTCAGTTCCCAAACCCAAAGCCTTTCTGGTTGCTGGGTGTGTTTTCCTCCCCAGGCAGAGGTGGCAGGGTGAGCTGGGGGTGGTGTGGGGCTCTTGGAGCCGGATCCATCCCTTCATTGCTTGCCTTGCTATCGCTTGGGTTGCTTTGGGCTAGAAAACCATCAGCTCATACAAATGACTGACAGCAGCCAGCGTCAGCCCTTGGCAGGTATGTAAACAAAAGAGGGAACCGTTTTCTGCTTGCTCTTTTCTTTTTTCCTTTTTTGTGGGTTTGGTTTTTTGGGGGGTTTTTTTTTGGTGTTTTTTTTTTTTCCCTTGTTTTTGTTTTACTTAAAAGCGATGTGGGGCTGATGTCACCCTGTGTGTGTCCCCGTTTCAGGGCTGATGAGGGCCTTGCCTGGTGTCAAGCTGCAGGGTATCAGCTTGATTTTAAAGCTGCTTTACACAAAGGAGTTGGACAAGCAGATAACTGGGGGGCTGCAGGGATGGTTACCTGCTCCCCTTGTTTGCTGAGCCCTCCAAATCTCCCTCTGCTCTGAGCATCCCCTCCAGCCTCATCCTTCGACTGCTGACGGGTGCATCCCTGCTGGTTTCTGTAAAGCTGCCTGGTGAGCACTGCTCCCAGATCTGCAGGCTGTCAAGGGCTGTGTCTCTCTCCAATTGATTGGAAAAGTTGTTGTGCATGTAATTATTTTTAAATTCTTTCTTCCCAGTGAAGAACACCACCTGAGCAGGTCTCTGTTTGTCAGGCCTGTGTGGCTCATGCAGAAAGGAGGTGAGCTTGCAAATAGGGACTTAAAATGAACACCAATGCAGTCCTATCAAGGAAAAGCGAAAATACTGGGAAAAGTGCATTTATTTTCTGGTGGACTTTTGCTTTCTAAAGTGCTAGGCAGTTTCTTTAGGTGGTGTTTATTATTTTTGTGTTTGTTATTATAAGCTGGCAGTACTTACTTGGGTGGGTTCCCTCTTGCCCTCCCTGCTCTGCTGGGTGCTGGGGTCACCTGTAGAAGGGAGCAGGCAAACCCCTGGCATGGCAGCCTGATTTCAACCCCAGGGAATTCCACAGGAGTGAAAGGAGATGAAAAACACCGTGAGGCCACTAAGCCACGAGCTGGAGTGGATCATCTAAGTGGATTAGGGATTCCTGACCAGGGCTGGTGTGGAGCAGATGGGGTTTTGCCAACCAGTGTAGGTTGAATCCTCCATCTCCGATATCTACAACTCCTCTCCCCCTCGCTGCCCAGCCTCCACTCCCCCAAATAGCTTCTGTGACTGCTGCCCAGCCCCTTCCTGCCCTTGGGTGTAGGCAGCTGCATTGGAGGAAAGCTGGGGTATGGTCCCCTGTCCTCTTTTTTAAGCCACTGGGAATCTGGGCACAGGGCGTGGGCAGTGGGCTCCCTGTTCTTCTGCTCTGCCAGCACCGTGCTCATCTCTGAGGCTCTTTTAGGTGGGAAGGAAACTCAGGCCTGTCTCTCTCCACATGTAACACGCCTGCACTTTTTTCCCCTTTTTTTTTTCCCCTAGCTCTCCTATTTTTTCCCTTCCTCCGAAAAAATAAATAAAAAAAATAAACTAAACCCCCAGCAGAAAGCAAGCTGTGATACTGTCGGGCCTGGCGTTGATGTTATTTATTTTCCTCAGTTGCTGCTCTGGAAGCCTGGAGTTGACAGAGCGGTTTTGTAGAATAGAAACATTATAGACTGTTACTGTCAGAGTGTTAAATGTGATGGATAGAGAAATACAGGGGAGGGAGGGGACTTTACACTAGCCATGTCTGCCAGCGAGGGTGCTCATGGGAGAATAAACCATCCGCATATAAGAAATGAATGAGGTAATGTGGCGGGAGGTAATGGACTCTTGCAACAGAGATGCGCCTTGCCGGCTGGACTTAACCCTCGCCACGCCACCGGTGGCCTGGAGGTGCCTGCCCTGCTCACCTCTGGCCCTGAGATCCGGCCAGTTTTGGGCCAGCGTGTCAGGGTGTGGTGGGGAGTGCTGGGTTGTCCCTGTAGAGCAAGGGGAGCACTGCCTAAATCCTAAATCCATGCAGACCCCGCTCCCTCACGGCAGCGCTCGCTGGGCTTGTTGCAAGCCCGGGATGGAGAATCTTTGGTGAGATGTGTTGATCACCCATTAGCAAAGGAACCTGTGCTGTTTGGGAGGTGCAGAGGATGCAGCCATCAGTCAGCAGCAGCCCAGTGGGCTTGGAGTCCTCCTGAGTGTGAGTTTGGAGGTCTTGGAGGTCTTGGAGTACAGTCTGCAAGATGAGGAGCACAGGGTAGGAGAACAGGCAGCCCTTGACTCTTTCGTCAGTGTAGAGGGATGCTCTCAGGGATGCTGAGGGGCTTCACCTGCGTTCGTGGCTGGTTGTGCAGAGTGCTTAGTGGGGATCCAGAACCAAAACCTCGTGGTGGTTGTTTGTGTTTGAAATGCCGTTTCTTGTGTTTGGAGGGATGGGTTGGGTTGGGAGAGCCTGTGGTGCTTGGTGCCCTCCAGCTGTGGTTACATCGTGGGAGGGAGGGCAGGCTGTGTGTATCTCTGGCCTCTTTTTCTGGTTCACACTGATGATTTTTCCAGTCATCCAGTTAACTGGCAAATTGTGTTTTGAGGGCTAATGAGTGCTTGGTGCCTGTTTCCATTGCTCCTTCTCACAGAGTCCTTCCGTAGTTCTCCCCATGAGGAGATCCCATGGATGGCATCACCTCCTGCCTCAGGACCGCAGACACAGAGTGCTTTGGGTTGGAGAAGAGACCTTGAAGATCATCTTGTTCTAAGCCCCCCACCATAGGCAGGGACACTTTCCAGGAGATCAGTCTGCTCGAAGCCCATCTAACCTGGCCTTGAACACTTCCAGGGATGGAGATCCACAGCTTCTCTGGGCAACTGTGCCAGGGCCTCCCACCCTCACAAAAAATTTCTTCCCAGTACTTAACCTAAACCTACCCTCTGTCAGTGTGAAGCCATTCCCTCTGGAAGCCATTCCCTCTTTTCCCAGCACTGCAGGCCCTGGAATGAAGCCTCTGTCTTTCTTCCAAGGCTGCTGGGCTTGCAGGGGTTGAGGAGCCTCAGGGCGGGGGGCAGCCCTGGCAGCTCTCACTGCCCCTTCCCTTCACGCTTGGCTGGACGTCCGGCCTGACTGCGCAAAGTTTGGCGTAGTCAGTGTGTGTGAGTAATCGAATTACTTCCTTGTGCCTTTTACCCTTGCTGACACCATCTTATCTCCAGCTCATGGAGCTTCATTCACGTCCTTGGAGGAGGCCCTCAGCCTTCAGGAGTCCTTGCTCACCCCCGTTGCTCATGTTCTCGTCAAACCCAGTGCTGCTCATGCTCTGCTCCTGGAAATAAACTTATTAAGCAGCAGTGGGCAAACCTCCCGCATCCCTGGTCTTGTTGAAAAAGCCATTTATTTCTACTCTCTGCCACCTCTTAACCAACCCTCAGTCCTTGCTTTTTCTGAGGGAAGACTTAAATTTGCCAACTGATGAAACTTTGGGGGACTCCAGACGATGCTGGTGATGCTTCGTGCCTCTTGTTGCTGGGTGCACAGCAACTGTAATAGATTAGCCAGGTACGTTTCTTCTTCCTTATGGGCACTGCTAGTTAATCTCGGTGGTATCATGTCCATCTCAAGGCTTTATCCTATCTATTTATCATCTTAGCCTGTACTGAAGTGAGGCTCACAAGTCGGTGAATCTGTGGCTCATCTCACTCCATTTTTTAAAAATAGGGTATGACACTTTGTGTCCTCTAGTGTAATGAGAGATTGAGCTGCTAATGAAAATATGCAATCATTTTATTTCTGAGTCCCTGCAGAACTCTGAGGCAGGTATTATCTGGTCCTGGTGGCTCCTCATTTTTCATTTTCCAAACGTGCTTTACCATCACTTCTTCTGACATCTCAATCTCTGATTGAGCCTCATCTTTGCCACCTGAAAAATGGCCCACGGTTGTGGGTTATGGGGTGTTGGGCTGCTGAAGGCTGAGGACTGGGTTCTCCTGCATCCTTGCACGCAGTGGCCACTGCCACAGCCACTCCTGCAGCAATAGGCCCTACATGGATCATGCCAAGGTCCAGCCTTGCTGTTGGTTTTTTGGCAAAATTCATCCTCATCTTCATTTTTCAGCTCCTAGCTAGTTAAAGAGTTAAAATCGGTTAGAGAGTTAAAGTTGGTTAAAAAATAAAACCGATGAAAGCATCATCTGTTCGTGGTACAGGTGAGTTTGAGGAGTTCCCTTGTATTTGCTTGCTACTTCTTTGGGGTCTGGATCCAATTTCTTAGGGGTTCAGTGGGAATCCCCAGAACATTTCTGTCCAGGAGGTGTCTGTACCCTCTGGCTGCAACCACTTGGACCTGGGGATAGTGGTGCTGGACCTGCCCTTGCCTTCAGATAGTGGCAAAGAGGCAAAAGGAGCTGATCTCAACCCAAAATCTCTTTCTTGGGAAGGAGCAATGAGGGCTGCCTGCCCTGGGGTTGCAGCCTCAGTGGGAGCCTCAGAGACCCCACTTCACCATCCCTCATTGGATTGCAGCTGCTCTTACCCCAACATCTTGACAACCGGTCCACAAATCCCTTCTGCTGGGTGTTTTTTTTTTTTTTTTTGAAGCTTTACTCTCCAAATCAGCTTGATTTGGCAAAAGGCTTCCGTTGCAGCACGTCACAGGTAATTTATTCCCGGGTGCTGTAATCTGAAGGAAAGCAGAGCGAGGGACCTCCAGTCACAGCCGCGCGCGCACGCAAAAAGTTAAGTATTCTTGCTTTCGCTGACAGTACAAAGGTGTCATATACGAGAAGGATTGACACAGACCAAAGGGTCTTGTGGGAAATATGATAATAACTATAAAGAAGACAGATTATTCCCCAGTTGCCAACATTCAAACCTTTTTACAGTCAGTTCAAACATATAAAACTTTATTGCTGTAGCAGAAAGGGGAACAATTTCTGGTTGCACAGCTTTCCCAGGGCTGGGTTTATACTGTCTGTGTTATTGCTCTATAGTGGCATTTTAAAGTTTATTGAACAAGACTTTTACAATTGAAGGAAGTATATAAAACTGTAAATTTATTAGATTTTTCAGGATAAGTGCCCTTTCTAGTTGTGCTCAAGAATTCGGAGCTACAAGAAACTGCTAGTTACAAGACTTATTAATATTAAAGACTGAGAGAGCGCACATTTTATACCTTAACTGATCTAAAAAATAATATTATGATATTACTGAAAATCTGAGCTGTCACCGAGCAGGGTGTGTGGAGCATTTGTATGGTTTGTGTATGTATAAATAGTTGCTACCTACATGCAGATAGAGGGGAGTGTGTGTGTCTGGATACACCTCCGGGGGTATCCGTGCTCCAGGAGGGTGTGTGCACACACCACGTGGGAGCACACAAGTGCCTGTGTGTGTTTGAGCATATATGTGTGTATGAATCTGTATTTCTGTGCAATATTTTATTTTTATATGGGTTTATTTCCCGTATCCTGTAGTGCTTTCCAGTCTGGAGTCTTGGTGTGCACGTAAGGCTTTAGGTGATGCATAAATACAATTAATGAGGTGCCTGGGTGGGTTTGATGGTTTTATCGTGCTTGGTTGATGTGGTGTTCACAGACATCTCTGTGTAAGTCAGGGATGAAGGCCTCTAGTATGTAAAACTCCACAGTGTATGGCATGTTCATTCACCTGGTCTTTTGTGCCCAAAATCAGTGAGTACACAAGGGACAGCTGGGATAGTGCACTCCTGAAGGAATGCCCCCCTATCCCTTCTCCTTTGGGCTGTGGCTGAGTGGCACTGATCATAAACCTGCAGGGCCTGGATTCTCTGGTTGGCACATTCGCTCGGGGCTGCTTATGCAGCAAATCTGGGCTGCAGAGCTGCTGGAGACAGCCCTCGGAGAGCCTGCCCGCCTGCAGTCTGAGGGGAAGCCTGCTCTTGAGGAGTTCCTGCTGTGAGCTTGCTTCTTTCAGCTTGGAGATGATTTCACCTAAATGTGCGACTCGAATTAAAATAAGTCATGAATCTGCTCTGCACCCTCTGTGGTGGCCAGTGCTGCCAGGCTGACCATGGGGACATCAAAGAGGAGTTTGTTGTGTGCTGGGGATGCCTGCTGGGGCAAAGACCCTTTTGAGGTGCCTCTCTGCAGGGCTCGGGGCTGGGAATACCTCCCCCAGCTCAGGAGGAGAGCTTTCCTCCCCTGTTCTGCACAGAAATAGATGTCTTCAACTTTGGCATCTGTGACGGCAACTTGCAAGGGGGCAGCGGGTGCTCTGGAGGCTGAGCAGGAGCACCACGAACTGGCAGCCAAGGCAAGGGAGTCAATAAGCCCTGAATCTTTTATGAGACCTTGGATATTCTGATCACAGCTCTGCTGGCACTGAGATAGGAATACAGATTATCTGAGAAAGCGTCCGTGACTTGAAGCTCAGTCCTGGGTCTTCCTAAGGTTTTTAGCTTGTCTTCACATATTAACATTTTGCTGTCAAGTTGGTTTGGTTTTTTTTTTTTTTTAGGGAGGGGGGTTCCCCTTTTCTCCTGCTTTTTCCTGCTGGAGGAATGGAGCTCAGGTGTGATTTCTGGAAGCTAGGTCTGTCTGGAGAGGAAAAGAAGGTTAGTGTGGCTAATGGGGGCTAAGAGTGTTATCTTTGAGTATTGTTAATAACAAAAGTGAGCAGCAGCACCGCACACCGGGAATTGGAAGAAAAGGAAAACCCTCGGATCCCTTGTAATCCTGCACTGCACAGTGTGATGGTGCTGGAATTGCAAGGGTTCTCACTGAATTCATTCCAGGTTTGGAGAGAAAAGAAAGGAGGAAGAGAAGGAGGATGGGGAGGGAAAAAAAAAAAGATACCCCTGCACTGAGATGAATTTATGCCTAAGCTTGTCTTGGGAATGCAAATGTGTTTAAGACTCTCTGAGCTAAACCACCCCTTTTGGGAAGAGGGAGGGAGGAAAGGGGGGAAAAAAAAAGAAGTATGACACAGAAGGGACACTGGGAGAATATGAAATGAGGGTTTGCTGCCCCTCCTCCCATGCCCTGCTGCCGAGCTGGCACACGGGCAGGCAGCGGGAAACGCCGGGATGCGGCACCCAGGGGGGATCCGGGCCCATGGGTGCTGTGCTCTGACCTCCATCCCTATGGAAAGGTGGGCAGAGAGGTGTCACCCCACCATCACAGCAGCCTCATGCCCCCAGCATCTTGCTGCTGCTCACACCAGCCTGGCCGTGAGGTGTGACACGGCCACACTGGTGCCACCACACTCCACCTGCAAAGGTGAGGGTGCCATGGGGAACCAGGCAGAGCCCTGCCACCCTTCCAGAGCTGCTCATCCCGGTTCTTTACAGGCCAGGGGAGGAGCAGGGCAGCAGAGAGAGGAGCAGAGCGGCAGCAAGCGGGAGGGAGGAGGGCTGCAGGAGGAGATGGAACCCACTGCCAATTGGGCAGTTGTGTGTGTTGTCTGGAGGCTGCTGCTAACCACTCGTTACAATTAAAATGAAGTGTCCGTCAGCGGCTATCTTCGCTGTGTGGCCCATATGTTTCTGAGCTGATACTGTCCGGATTATTCTGTTTGGGAGAACGATAACGGCTGTTTATAACCTTGGCAAAGACTGAGCCCTAATCAGGCTGGAGCACATTTTCACCGACTGGCTGATAACGGGCTGTTAGCTGCCTTATCGCTGGGGAGAGATAGGCCAAAATAAGCAGATCTGTGAGCACAGGAGCCCAACCAAGAGGCACATACCCTGGCCTGGCCTTTATTTTTAGATGCTCTTTTCTTTTTTTTCCTCTTTTTTTTTTTTTTTCTTCTTTTCCTGGCTGATTTCAGAGAGAAGAGGAGATTATTTCAGCAGAAGGGGAGGGAGGTGATGGGTTTTGTTCACTTCGGTAAATGAGGTGGCAAGAAAGGCATGAAAAAATAACACAGGGGTGTTGTGTGGCTTTCCATGCGCCCCTCAATTACCCTGTGGTGGCCCCAAGCCCCTGAGGGAATCTCCTTCTTTAGGAATAAGAGTGGAGCACATCCTTCCTCACAGCATCCCTCCTTCCCTTGCTTTCTGATTGCTTTATCCTCTTTTCTCTGGGGCTGCCTCTTCCAGATGGAGCAGTGGGCTGGTTCTGGGGTGGAATCAGTTTTGGGGTGGAATCAGTTTTGTGTGGAGGACAGGGAGTTCGAAAGAGGGCAGTTCTGCTGAGATTTTTCCCCATTAAAAAAACTTACACATAAAAGATGATTTACAGCAGCAAGACCTGGGCATTCCTGCTGCAGACACCACGTTGGGCCAGAGCATCTTGAAATCACGGGTTGTGGGATACCTAAAGAGCCCAATTTCCCTGAAGGAAGCCTTATGTTGAGGCTGGCTGGAGCATCTTCCCAGTCTGCTCTGGCTATTCCCAGCAGCTGGATTAACCCAGCGCTGCCTGTGGGGCAGGTGCTTTATCCCAGCCGTGCCATCCTCTTCCTTGGCATCGCCCGAGTCTCGCTCCATCACACCTGTGTCACTGCTCTCGAATCTTCCAGGGAAAATGGTCCAGATCTCCCAGTGCCGCTCCTCCCTCCCTCCCTCCGCTGCTCAGGCTCCGTTCTCTGCCTTGAAGTCTCAGGCAGGTGTTCAAATAAATAATGCAGCTAAAAATACCTTTTGGCAGCAGCTGGGAGTTGTTGCGAGCGGCGCTGCCGGAGTGGTGGGAATACAGCATCCCGGCTCCACGGGCAGGTGTGTCTGTGTGCTCGGGAAAAACGAGAGCAGGCACTGCAGGGACCGGGCTCCCTTGCCTCCTGGGCCCCACTGACAAGGAGGTGGCATCACCTTCACCAGGGTTGGCTTCCAGTGGAAGGAGGGGACCCACCAGCTCCATCCCAGCTCCTGGAGGAGTGTCACACCAACCCCGCGCTCCGGCTGTGTCAGGAAAGGATAATTTGCACTGTGGTAGCATCTCAAACCGTTTCTCCTTTGGGGAGCAGGCTGGATCATGCAGCTGCCTCCAGGGAAGGGTGCTGAGCCCTTCCCAGTCACCTCCAGGTGCTGAGAGAGAACCCAGCACCTCGGGCTTTCAGTCTGGTTTGCTGAAATTGGCTGTTTGAAAACCTCCCCCCAAAACCCTTTACTGGCTGCCTTTTGCTAGAGAGTCATCCCAGCCGAATGTAGCTCCTGGTGGCTTTTCCTCTGCCCTTCACCTGCCTGGACCTTGATCTGGCAGCCCAGGGGATGCAGAGGACTGCATGTCCACCAGAGCCCATGTCCTGGCACTGCTTGGAGACCTTTTGAGAACTGCCCTGGCAGCAAATTGTTGGACGACAGATTTAATTATTGCAACAGAGATGTTGCTGGGGGCGGTTGGCCACAAACAAAACTGACCTTGGTTTTTCCTCTTGCCCAGCTGATAACAAACCCTTCTCTGCTCTCGAAGGCCAGAGCTCCTCCCGCTCCGATGCGCAGAGGAGCGGGGATGCTCGGCTGTGATGTTTTTGTGTCCGTGCATTTTTGGCGAGGGCTGGCCACTTCCTGCACCAGTGGTGGGCCTTTTGGTGGGTCATCCTTGTGCTTCTCATTTTGTGGAGCAAAGTGGCACGTTAATGAATCCCAGAGCAATCACGCAGGAGTGCAAGGACGGGAACTGGCAAAGCTGGAGTGCTCCTGAGTTTCATGGTGCTCCATGAGGGCTGAGACCTGGTCCTGATCACCCTTCAGGACTTGGAAGTGCCATTGCTTTTCTGGAAGCAGGGGAGCTGCTGGTGGGGCTGACGTGGTGGCTGAGGGTCACTGGTGGTCTGGGCAGTGCTGGAGCGATGCTTGAGTCCCGCGGTGCTGCCGCCTCATTGCGGCTTTGGCCACGGCTCCTTTTGAGATCTGAAAAGATGAAGCCAAATGGCGTGTTGGAAAACCTTCCCAGCTCTGAGGGAGATGCTGTCTAGGAATTGCTGGCTGCTTTTCCATGCTTCTCCATGCTTTTTGGGTGTATTTGACCTGTTGTGACAGCAGAAATGCAATCCCAGTGCAAAATCAGCTCAGGGTTGGACAACTTTTGGAGGGAAAACATGGTCCAGCTGTGGCATGGTGACCCAGCTGTGGTGTGGTGGTCCAGTGTGTGCCCCCCCAAACCCGTCTGCTGTGACTTATCTCAGTCCCCAGGGCTGGGGGGTTTGCTGTGGCTCTCCAGCCCGCTGCTGGCCCATGAAATGCAGTCAGAGCTCCGCAGATGCCACGAGCCAGGGCAAGCTGACTCTTCCCATCTCATCCTGCAGAGAACAAACAGAGCTCAAGGTAAAGCGCTGAAATTTCACCGTGACCTTTTCTTAAAGCATTATAATCAAGTTGAACGTTTCCAGTTGTCCCACTAATGTTTGCCCCATGGGAGAAGGCATCCTGCTTTGAGGGAGGATGTTTGTGGCGACGAGCGTGCCGGCCCCGGGAGCTCGTGGCGCTGGATGCCAAGTGCCTGCTGGGGCTGGGGAGGCGGGGGGCAGAGGGCCGGGGCTGCTCCCTGCCTCCCGCTGTAATGCAGCCAGGGGAGGGAATCTGCTGAACGCTCTGCATCTGCTACAGCCCTCGCTCAGGGCTCTCCGACACGTGGGTTGTAAAGCACGCGGCGCCCGGCGTGTCGCCGGGCACCCGCCGGGCCTCCCACGTGTGATTCCTGGGATCGGGCTGGGGGCTTGGCAGCTCCTGCCGGGGGGCAAGTTGGGATTGGCTTGAGGGCACCTGGAGCTGGAGCTGATCTGGCTGACTCCAAGGATGTGGGGCAGAGAGAGCCTTCGGAGTCCAGTTTGGACAACAGAGGAAGCGTTTCTGGGGGGAGAAGGGGTGAGCTGTGTTTATGCTGCTGTGTCTGCTAGACCTGTCTTTCTTGTGTGTTTGTGGGCTCTTTCTGCTGGTGTTTTGTAGTGCTGGATCTGGGGACACGGTGTTCAGCCTTCCACTTGAGCAGGCAACTGCCCCTCCTGTGTCCCCTGGTCCCCATGACTTGAGTGGCACAGACACTGGGGTTTCAGTGTCCCAGAAGTGAAGAAGGTGATGCTGTCTTTCTCAGTGATGAAGTGTCCCAAAGTGACATGAAGGGTGACCCAAGTGCTCCATGCAGGTTGCCCTCCTAAGCACAGCAGTACGTTTCCTATAGCACTGAGAGGAGAATCCAGCACACACTGTGGAGGGAAGATGTCTCTGCAGACCCTTCCCCATCCTGGAGTCTCTCACTGAGTTTGGCTCAAAACGCCCATGACCACCTGGAATGTTCTTCTGGTCCCCTCCTAATTTTTTGAAAGATATTTGAGGGATGAAGGATGGAGACACGTGTGTGGGAGTGCTGGTGGTTTGAGCAGCACTGGGGGAGCTGCACAGGGGCTTCCAGACCCATCCAAGCACCCATGGGGCTGCAGACTGCCCTTGGCTGGCACCGTGAGCCCTTCCCTCCCCTGCACCCAGCTGGTCTGTGCCTGCCGTATCCCAAAGCGTCTCCCTTTGTCCTGTGAAGCCAGGGTCCCCTCGGGCTGGCTCCGCTGACATTTAGCTCGTAACCATGCATATGGATGAGGAGCAGGCGGGAGGGTGATGGGGGGCTGGCCCCGAGACCCTGCACACACAAAGCTGCTGCTGCATGTGGCTCCGGGGGCTTTGGTTTTATTTCTGAATTTTCTCTTTTGAAATGTTCCAACAATCCCGGTTCAGATTTGGCCGGGAAGGAAGGCAGGCTGGCTGGGTGGGGTGCTGCTGCTTCCCAGGGGCTTCCTCCAGGCAGCAGCTCTGTTCACACAAGGCATTGGATGCAGCTGTAGTGTTCCCAGCAAAGCTCTGTTTTAAGCATGAAAAATCGAGTTCACCACACCGTCGAAGTCTCGTCTGAACCAGCTGCCATGCAGTTTTGTGGGGTTTTGTGGTCTGGGCAATGCCAGGGACCTTTGGAGCAGCATTATCCTGTCTGGTTGGTCCCAAATGGTGGCTCAGGAGGTGCTAGTGTTGGGGGCTGCGTGCTGGGAGGTTTCAGGGTGGCACCTCCTGGGTGATGCTGCTTTCTTCCCCTCCTGTGCATACCCAGAGTGTCTGAAGACATGATCATGCCCTATTTGTTTCCTTCCAGAGGGGGGATGGTGCTCCTGAGCACAGCATTCCCTGCTGCTGCCCTTGGAAGAGAGTCCAGCCTGGCTTTTGGGGGCACGGGTTGGTGGGATGGTTGGGAAACCAAAGCCTGGGGCTGCTAAGGGGGGTAGGATTGAAGGCAGTGAGCCTCCCTGAGAGCCCAGAGCAGGGCAGGGAGGTGAAGCGTGCCCTGGAGAGCCCTGTGACAGGCAGGCAGGTCTGCTCCGTGTGCGTGTGCCTGCTTGGGTTATTCCTCACTCCCAGCCATTAATTGCTGATGGAGCGGCCACTCAGGCCAGTGCCCCCTCCCCACACCCCTGCCAGTCCCCGATCCGGCTCCGGGTGCCTTCCTCCCCGAGGTGACACCGCTCCCTCCTCCTGGCCAGGTCTCCCTTGCACAAAATGGCTCCCTGCAAGCTCCCCCCGCTTCCCCTTCCTCCCCTTCCCCAAAAGTTTCTTGCTCTGGGGTTCGCCGCAGAGCTGTCCTCCGTCTCAGTTGTTCCCGGCTGTCAGAGGTTATATATATCCGCTCTGCTCATGCTCATCCTCTGTAACCATTTTCTGCTACAGAATCTTCTGGCTGCTCGTTGAAGCCTTAATCCGTAATGCAGCGATCAATGGGTGTGCGCCTTTACCACTCGGATGCTCATTTTTTAATCCCCACTGCCTCCTTCAATGTCATCCCTTCCCATTTTTCTTTATAGAATTTCAGGTCTACTGTACCTGCTGATTACTTAGCGGAGACCGCTGGACATCTCCCTTAATTAATTCCATCGATTTCTCAAATCCCACAAGGTTTGGGGTCCTTAGATTTCTGAAGCAGCTAAATGGAATGTCTAAATTCCGACATTTTCCCTCTATAAATTGTTTTGCCAGGGAGACGCTGGGAGGCAGCGCTCCAGCTTTATTTATTTGGAGGCGACGTTAGCCCCGGAGCCCTCCCCGTCCTTGCTGCGGGCATCGGGAGGGGGATGCTGCTGTGCCCCCCATCCCCGTGGTGCTTCTGCAGAACCCCTCTGCTGCCGTGCATCCCAGCAGGAGCATCCTTCTGGTGAAAGGACCAGCCTGGGGAAGGGAATAAAGCTCCTGGAAAGGGCCTATTAACCAGTTGGGCCCTCGCCGCGTGCGGCTGGGGAAGACTCTGTTGCTATGCGCAGGGAGCTTAATTTTATTATTACTCTCTGCTATTTAATGTCTGTCTCTCAGGCAGCTGGTGATGTTTTAATGAAGCTGGAATTGCGTAGTCTGTAGCGCTGGATAATCGTAAGCTGCCGAGTCAGAATCAAATTAATAATTCATGAAATTAAAGTGTATAATTAATTCGAGCCGTGCAGATGAGGAGGGACCCGAGCGCTCGGCCTGAAAGGAGCACACACATGTCTGTGAAACGTGCGTGTGTGGGTCTGCAACGAGGGGCAGATCTGCCACCTCTCAGCTCCCCAGCCCAGGTCCACGCTGCCCTCCTGGCCTTTATGGCACTGGAGGCTCAGTTTTAGTTGGTTTTATTTGGGAGCTTCCCCACGCACACGTTTTATTTTCAGGTTTAAATTTCTGCACTAGGGTTTGGTCCGAAAAAAGGGTGGTTATTGATGGCTGGGGAGTGTCACTGGGTATGGCTACATCTCCCATCCCCTGGAGAGGAGGAGCAAAATGTGCCTCTCCCCTTCCTTAGTATTTCTGTGGTTGTTTTTGTTTTCTGTGGAAATGGAGCAACCCCTGGGATACTTTTTGAAGGGCTCCCACTGCGAAAAGCTCTGAGGGATTGTTTGGGGTTGAAAAGATGGAGAGGGTCAACTCACTGGAGTTCACAGTTACCCCAACACGGCAGGGATGTTTCCCATGGTGGTTTCCCAGGAATTTGTAGTGCGAGGAGCAGCCCATGCTCATTCCCAACACCTTAAGGAAAAGCCAAAGGGACTCACAGGGCCAGCATGAAGGATGGAGGCTGGGAATTTTGGAATGTACCAGCTGCAAGCAGGATGGGGCAACTGGGCTGAGCAGCCCTGGAGGCTTTGGGAGCTTTTGCCTCTGTGTTTAGTTGGATCCAATGGCAATGTTGTTGATCCATCTTGCAGGAGGCACTGACCCAATCCTCACGTCCCTGCAAGTCTTTGCTGACACCGAGAAGAGCTTCACCCATGCTGTCTGCTGGGGGACAGGGGTCTCATTGCATCCTGATCTAACATGAGACAGTTGATTGTCTTGGGAGCCATTTCTCTTGAGCCTCTCAGTGCACAGGGAAGGGTTTTCCTTGTGTGTGCAGGGCACCAAGTGAAATTGGAGGAAATTTGGATGTAGGACACGCACAAGCTGAATGGAATGTCTGCTTGGGTCTGAAATGCCAGTCTTACCCATGAGTGTTGAGTTGTTCATGCACTGAAAACTTGATTATTCACCCAAGTTGAGATGTTAAAGATTTTGCAGCTTTGAAGGCTGCACTTTCAGCGTCCATGGTCTGAGGAGAAACAGGCCCAGCCAGGCTCTCCTGCCTCTGCTATTAAATCATCCAAGGTCATCATCGCTTCTGTAGCAGAGAAATGTACTGTTCTCTTTCTGCCTGGCCAGAGCAGGCTTTGCCCATTCAGTTACTGCTTCCCAATTTGTGTTATTTTTGTGCAAGGCAAAATGTTGGCATTGTGGATTTGGGGCATGAATTTCTTGAAGACGTTTGTGAGGCAATCTTTTATTCATACGAATTTAAATTTTTTTTTTTTTTTTTAAGCCAAAAATCTGGCTGCAGCAAGATAATGTGATTTGCTGTAAATGCCATGGCTGTGAAGGATCTCAGGCACAAAGCTGATGAAGTATCTACTTAGAAAACTATTGAATGAAAGCAAAATTGCAGTGAGAGGATGGTGTGAGTCCATTTTGGCGGTGTGAATCAGGACCCCTCCCCACTTTTTTAAGTTGGCTGCAAAATCCTTTCCCCCCTGGTAGGCACACATTGTTTTTGCTCCAGGCACAGCCATCTCAAGCAGTATCCATGTCTAGGGACCTGCCTGGATTGGGAAGGGGAGATTTGGTGCAGCATCACTTTAGTTTGCTTAATCTTTCCTGCTCTGTTTGGTGGCTGGTGGCCTTGGCAGCTGAGGGACACCACATTTCTTCTTTTTGAAAGAGGAGGAAAGCTGTGAATTCCCCTTTAAAGCTGTGAATTCCCCTTTCTCCAACCCAAACAGGGACAGCAAAGGGTATTTCTGTCTGGGCAGTTGGTAGACACTGATTGGTTTGTAGCTGTTCCAGCGCTCACTGGGTATCAGTGGTGCAGGGCAATCCTGTCCAAAGCAGAGTAAAAGCAGAGGTGGAGAAACCAGTTCTTTCTTTTTTTTCTTCTTTTTTTTTCTTTTTTTTTCCTAGGCTCTTCTAGGCAGGCAGGAAATTCAAAAGGTTGCTTTTATTTTGCAGTCAGATGCGAATGTAACTCTTTTTCATGTTTCATTAAATGAAGTTCTTCTGATCATTTCCAGGGCCTGTTGCAGCTGTTGGCTTTGGCAATCCTGAATGGTTTTAGTTCCAGAGGAGAGACAGTATTTCAGTATTGAAGGGATTTTTAACACCCCCTGTCTAGGTTTCCTGAGCCTGGATACACCAGCCATTCACCTTGTACTGTATGATGGAAAGGCAAGATACACAGGACCTTCATGCTCATTAATTGCATGCAATTAAGCCCTGAAGCTTTTGCAATACCTGCTGAAATCAGGCAATTGCTTTAGGACCGTCATGGTTGAAATTCTGCTTTTGCAATCCCATTGGAATCTCCCTGCCTTGATGGAAATCCCAGGGTTTGGGGTGCTGGTGAGTGGCACAGTTTGAGGACAAGGAGTGTATAAGATATTTTTATTAATTTTCTGTGGTATTTTCCTAATAGCTCAGAGTCAACCATAGATCCTGGCCATGTGGGAGAAAGCCATGAAACCAAATCAGGCCACCACAACTTGCTCCCTGAGCTTTTGTTTCAGTGTTCCAACCCGACAGGCTGTAGCCTGTTTCACCTCTCTTGTGCTGTCTTGTGCTTTCTCCGTTGTAGGAAGAAAGGGAAGGGCAGGATTTCCCCCTCCCTGTGAGCGTGGCTAAACATCAGCAAAGGCGCTGGGTAAATGCTGAGTGGTATTAATAATAACCTGCCCCTTTTTGCTAATGTGCTCCCCTTTGGAGTTCTGGTCTTTGTAGTATTATTATTGTTATTATTATTATCATTATTACTGTGGCTGTTACAACACGAGATGCAGGGAAGCCGAGGAGTTGAGCTGGCTGCCTCCATCCTGCTCCATGTCTCTGCCTCCATCCTGCTCCATCATCCCTTGCCTGTGGAGTGGGTGGTTTATGTACCAAGCCCTGAGCAGTTCCTGTTCCCTGGAGGGTGTGAGGGAGCCCGGCAGCTCCCTGGCCCCTTGCCGGCTCATTCCCACCAGGTGAGGATGGTGGGAGATGCTCAGAGCTCAGAGCTCCTGCCTCCTCCTCGCGGATCCAGGCAGCTCTGCGGGGGCAGGTGGGGAGGTAGAAGGGGGCACGAGGAGTGGGTGTGGGAGGGGTGCCCGGCAGAAAGGGTTAGTGCCAAACACAAACAAAAACACGATGCAAATGAGCCGCTTGCAACAGGTAGCCTTAATCAGATGCTGTCAGATGAATTCAGCATCTCTCCGATTGTCGCCTGCACTAGCCTCCCGTTCGGAAGCCCTCATCTGCTCCAGATGTGGTTTAATTTACTGCGACTTGGCTAATTACTGTAATTAAGGATTAATTACTGTTAATTACTTTCACATAAACTCAACGCCAGTCAAAGAGCGGAGCCTTATGAAGCCTGCCACAGCAGCGAACACAACCGCGGCAGCTTGGGTGGGCTCGCCGGCTCCTGGGGGCCATCCCGGGCCGGTGCCCAGTGCCCGGCCGGCCCCTGGCCTTGGCCCTGGCCCCACGGATCACCCCCTGCCCGGCCCTCCCGAGGCTGGCAGGCGGGCATGGCAGGGCTCCAGATGGCATCCAGCGAGCCAGCCACCGTTATTATCGTTAATAATTAGATCGAGCAGGGATTTGCTGCGCAAAGCCCGGTTAGGAAGGGGAGGCCAGCGGCGTCTCCGCAGGCTCTGGAAAGATGCAACAGATGAATACCTTTGCCATCCTCTGCCCTTCCCAGTGCTCCCACCTGCCGTGTCCTCCACCACCCTGTCCCCAGCCAGGGCCTTCCTGAAGTCCTTTAATCCGTGAGAGATGCAGAATTGTTACGCTTCCCCCAGCATCACGCAAGCAAAAGGTGCTTTAGCAAACGAGAGAAGAAACCAACCCTGTATCTAAGGGAACAGGAGCCGGGAAAACCTGTGGTGGGTGTGGGAAGGAGCACCAAAATGATTCATGGACAGTGCAGTGTGTAGTGTTCCCATGGGGAACGAGTGTCTGCTGGTGGCGCAGGGCCTGCCCTGCTTTCCTGGCTCCCTTAGACTTGTTAGCCTCCATATCTATCGGCCTTATTAGTTTTAAAAGTCCTGGGGCTTTTTCCATCACAGCAGAGGGAGGAAAAGCCTTGGAAGGGGGGGGGCTGTGAGGTGTGATGGTGGCAGCAAAGGCGGGGGTGGGCCGTGCCCCATCTTCACCCATCGCCTGCAGCCCCGTCCTGGTCTCGTGGCCACGCGTGTAATATGAAGGCAGGATGGGAGAGAAAAATCGGCATGATTAGATGGGTATTGTTCTATTAGATCTCTGCCTGCTTGCTCTTGTGTCTCAGCATTTGAAGATGAAACATATTCATTTAGCTCCCAGGATGAATGGTTTTAATAAGGGGAGCAAGATGAGGTGGGGTAGTCCTGATGACTTCAGAGACCCATCAGCTCTCCCCCTAAGGCCATTTCGGTGATGACATGGGCCACACGACCATTAACGCTGCAATCAGGACAAGTTTTCCGTGTCCATGCGAATCCTTCAGCTGGGAAGAGCGTGTTTTGGAGGCCAGGAGGAGATGTGTATCAGCAGTAATCAGATTGAGCCTGCAGGGAGGGCAGGCAGGGGGTGAAGCAGGGGCTCCCTGGATGTGCTTCCTGGGGGCAGGCGAGGGGAAGCAGAGATGCTGGCAGACCACCCAGCTAGCGTCTGCTGGATTTCCACCTTCCCAGCGTCCCAGCACTCCACCGATGCCATCCCGATTAGGGGCCGAGACCTCGCAGCGCTCATTAGCTACTTCAGCAGCACCCAGCTCCTCCCTGTGCCATCCCACCCGGCCCCAGCCGCTCCGCTGCCATCCACCCCCAGGCTGGCTGTGGCCTGCTTAAGCCCCAAATCGAGATAATTCCCATGATGGGGAGCATCTCTGGGGGCAGGGCGAGGGACACCACGCGGCTGCCGGTGCCCGGCCTCGGCGGTGGGGAGCCGGGGGTGGCGAGGGCAGCACGCTCCGGTGAGCCAGCCGGGGAAGCAGCCGGCGCTCCGGCTGTCAGCTCTGCTCAGCCCGCCTGTCAGGCACTGGGATGCTGAGGCCCTCATTGCTTTAATTGACACCTTCCCCTGGCATCCCACGCTCGGCCGTCCCGGCCCCATCCTGGCTTTCGTCTTCCTTCTCCTCTCTGGGAGGAAGCTGGGGTGTGGTCCAGCCCCCGTGCCCCTGGAGCCAAGGCTGGGCGAGAAGGGAGGAGACCAAAGGCTGGACCGGGATGAGTTCAGGAGCGTGGCCAGTGTCCCTCGCTGACCATTTCATGCGTATTGATCTTCCCAAAGGTTGGAACATCCCCTGAGGATTTCCTTGCTCCTTTCCTTTACCGTGGAAATGCAGAAATGTCTCGTAGCGGCACTCTCGGGTAATTGCTGCCCGTGGAAGGACCAGAGCCTGAAGAAGGACCATAGCATCTCTGGTCATGCTTTGCTGTTTTGGAGACATCTCTGTGCACTCATAAGCCAGGAGGAGCAAGGGCTGGTTGCTGTGTGGAGCATGTTCTGGCTGTGTTGTGAAGCCCACAGGAGGGGAGGAAGGATGGGGGTGGAGGATCTGTAGGATGGCTTCATCCTCCCCAGTCATCTCTGATGGAGATCGTGCCGGACACACCAGATTGTCCTGCTGAAGGCCAGGAGAGTTGGCCACTTTCTGGGCCAGGAGAGGGGCAGATGGCCATCAGGTGCTGGTGGTTTGGGTGGTTTGTCCCTGAAAGGGGACAGCAGAGGCATCTTCTCTCTCCCAAATGAGCAGGAAGCAGCAGAGCTCATGTTTCTTGTCCATCAGGAGCTGACGGCACAGCCTGTGATTCTGCTTGAACAGGACAGAGGCTTTCTCTAGAAAGTTGCTATTTAGGGGAAAGTACCTGTTTGGAAAATGCCATCTCAGAAGTTCCATGGTGTAATGGTGCATTAGTTCTGGGAAAAATGTGGTGTGCAATGCCTTGAACTGGTGCTTGGACCAACTGTGATGGCAGCCACTACTCTCAGGTGTATGGCAGTGAATCCTGTCCATCCTTTTCCACAACTTGGCCTTGGTCTCTCTATCCAGTGCCCCACAACTTGCCTACCCCAGACAGCAGACAGACTCCACAGCTGGTCCTGCTGTTGAATGGAGGCTTCAGGAAGCTTTGCTGGGACCACAAGGCTGCAAGGACCAGCCCCAGCTCTTTGCCTGGGCCTGCTGGGAGCCTGCCATGCAAATAAAAACTCTGACCTCTTCCCCATTTGTCCTCACTGGGAGGGTCTTGTGAGCTGAGGTACCTCCAACATTCGTCCCAGGCAGCCAGCGCAGGCAACAGGGAGAGATCTCCCATGGACTGCTTCATCTTTGCTCTCTGTATTAAAGTTGGGAGCCCTTTGATGTCTGCTTTTGCAGCTCAGATTCTGCCAGGAGGCTCAGAGCAGCCTGTGTAATTAGCCCAGAAAAATGCCGCTTTCATGTGGGTCGGGGGACCCAAGCGGAGAAGAGATTTCCAAGGGCTTTGTTCTGCTGCAGGGAAATGTTCAGGCTTTGGTGGGTTTCGACAGAGCTCTTCTCGCCCTTCCCTTTTTTTCCTACTGTAGGGTGGAGCTGGGGGTTTTGGCAGGAAAAGCACACGTGGCAAGCTGCTGCTCCACGGGAGGACAGGCTCTTCGGTGCTGGGCTGGAGTTTGGTACATGCAGAAGCGAGGGATCAGCCAGAGCCGTGCTCCAGCTGGCCCAGAGGAGGAGTAAAAACAACCCAGATATTGCAGGATTGCTTCCCACAGCTTCGGTTTTCTTCCTTATTTGCCCTCAGGAGCACTCAAGGCAGGCGCTGCTCTCCCGAGCCCTGGTGGACCCTGCCTGCAGGTGTTGCTGCTGCACCAGTGCAGGGGTGTAAATCACAGGGGTGTAAATCAGAAGGGCGTAAATCAGAGCAAGGTGATCCCTCTCTGGCAGTGGGTTTGTGCTCTTGATCAGCTCTCAAGCCAGTCTTTGCCAGGGGTGGGTGGTGGTTGAGGATGGCAGCTCCATGTTTGCTGCCCTGCTGGCATGGGGAGAGCCGCCGTGGCTGTGCTGTGACTCCAGACGTCTTTTCTCACACCAGAGTTTGCTAAAACACAGGAGACCCTTTAGGGTTGCCTTGGCACAACAGGTTGCAGTTTTCAGCCTCATCTTTTACGTGCCTTTCCCTCTGCCCATCAGCAGATATGTGGCAAACAGGCTGTGGGCTTTCTTCTTGCTTTTGGTGCAGGTGGGGCACCTCACTGCCTCCCCCAAACCTTTTAGCCTCGTGCATCGTCCTGGATGGTCCTGGACGTGTCAGACTGAGAGGCACCTTCCTGCAGCTGCCCTGGATGTGCCTTTGCCCCTTTCCTGCCTTTTTTGAGGGGGCAAATACATTGCTTTTCACACCATTTATGGGACCCAGCCAGGTTGCAACAGGAGCGGCAAAGAGGGGCCAGAGATGCTCTGGCAGCAAAGGTGATGCCCTCCTGCCCTAGGAGGAGGATTTGTTGGCAAATTTCAGGATCCTGAGGACTTGATTTGGGAATATATGCCTTTATCAAGGTGATAGTGAGGGTGTGCTCTCATCTCCCCCGTGTGACACGATCTCCCCACTCCAACAGCAGCAAAAGGCACAGACATACTGAAAACTGAGCAGTGAATGGGTTTTATTTTCCCCCTGCATTTTCTCCCCTGGGGCTTAAAGCAACCCCAACTCACCTCACCCAACAAACCCAAAACCAGCAGAGTTCTCAGACCAGGGCTGTGCCATCTGCTGTGGCTGAGATCTCTACTTCTCCTGGTTATTTCTCATGTATCTCTTGCTTAAAGACTTTGTGCCATGTTCCTGCCTAGAAGGGAGCCATGGGGCCTCCCTGGGGATCCCCCTCCTCTTCTTGTGTCTGATTCCTTTCAGTTTTTACTTGGGGATGAATGGATGCAATGGAGCCCCCTGCACGTGGGGTCCTGGCACCGTGCATGTGGACGTATAGGGTGTGGGTTATATATGGGATTATGGTATTTAGATCGCATTAATGAGCACACAGGAGAGCAGGGAGAATGGATCATCGATGGTTACGATCTGGCTACTGTCAAAATAGGGTGTTATTTTGATGGTTGCTTTGTCTTTGCTCTCCGAGCAATATGAAGATAGTTTCTTAGCAACAAAACCGTGTTCGCAAACAACACCGGTGAAAAACAACCCCCCAGAAAAAAAAGGAGGCAGCCTCAAAAGCACTGCTCCCAGCGTGTGTCCCCTGGCCACACAGCATCCATTCATTCAGTGCAGAATGTCCTGCTGGACAGCAGGTGCCTGTCCATGGTCGTGGTGTCACGCCAGCACTGCCCTGGTCCCTGCTGGCGTGGGTTGCTCGGGGTGTGATCACGGTTCCTTTTGCAGAAGGGTAAACTGAGGCAGCTTGGGAAGAGCGTTACAGGGTGGTCTTTAGGCGACATGGGAGGGTTTCAGCTTCTGCTGAGCGCTGCTTGCCACGTGGTATCTGCCAGGCGCTGCCTCGGACCTTTCTTGGTCAAAGTCTTCTGCAGGGTCTTGTCTCTGCATCTCAGATGGATTCCAGGGAGGGAGCAGCCTGTGAGCCACGTTGGCAGCGGTTCCCCCATGCAATTTGGAGTGTCTCTCCTTTGAAGGAGGCGCTGGGCCTGGTGTCTGTGCTGACGTTGGAGTCCATGAGAGCAGGCGGTTCCTCCAGCCAAGTATCTGCCAGGCTGTGTCGGGAGAACTTTTATCATTTCTGTCACAGACATCACAACTCGCTTGTCTTACCATACATCTTCCTAAATGTGACAGAATATTCAGCTGTTATTAATTGAATACTCTCTAATTTAACTGCTTAGCAGGACGGAGAGCGACTGGTTTGTCTCAGCACCGAGAGCTGCTGTCAGGCACGCGGGAGGTTTTGGGGTGCACAGAAGATATTTGGGGAATGAAAGGGGGCTTGTGTTTTTTAGTATCCCCCTCCCAGTACCACCTTGCATGAGACTCATCCTGCCAGGGAGGGGCTCCAGCATCTGCTGTGGCTCCTGGTCCTGGGGCACGTGGCCAAGGCCAGGATGGAGATGCTGAGGACATTGCTGCTTCTCCATCCTATCCTGGCATTACCATCCAGAGTTAGAGAGGAAGGGACATCCTGGGAGCATGGCCAGGAGCTGGTGATGCTCTCTAGGTGCCCAGGATGGAAGAGTGATTTGGACTGGCTCGTCCCAATCTCCATGCAGGTGGGTAAATACCTTCTTCTCTGGGGAGCTGCTGGAAGCAAAGCTCAGTCCTTCAGTGCTCTCCTTGATGGAGTCACATGCCCATCATGGCCTGGCCATCCCCTTAGTCCCTCACAAATCGTAGTTACGGCTCCTTGTCTTCCTCCCCCTCCTCCTCCTTATTTACATCCATATCCAGAAGTGCCAGAGACGTCCCATAGGCAGACTGGATGTCATGTTAGGGTTGCTGAGAAGCTGGGATCCTTTGGAGGATGCAGGAGGCAGCTCTCCTTGCTGTCACCTGGGCTGCAGGCTGGTCAGGGACTGTCCCCTCCAGCCTTCCCCTGGCCCGTGCCTGCTTGCACACACGTGTTCACATCTCTCCGCTGCTCTCCCAGAAAGTTCAAACCCAGAGTCAAGTTTATTGTTTCTATCTCGTTTATTTTAAGTATAGTTTTACACTTTATTATATGCTGTGACATCTTAAATGGAGCCTGTCACTCTATCTTGACTACTGCTAGGGGCTACAGCCACTTACTGTGTCAGGCTTTTCGGCAGCCCTGATTAACGATATCAAAACGAATGGATCCCAGCACAGGCACAAGCACAAAAATCAAGGGCTGATTTGCATACTCAAATGGTGCAAGGCATCAAAAGGCTGCAGCTCGTGCAGGTATTGCACCGGCACAGCCCAGGGATGCACATTCCTGCTGTCCCTCATCCCTGTGTATTGGAATTGTACATGCTGGTAAGTGCTGTGCACACCTCAGTCTGTTTATTCAGTATTTTCAGCCTAAAGGAGAAGCCTTGCCCTTTTTAACAGGAGTTTTTGTTGTCCCTGGGCAACATATCAATTAGGATAGTGAAATGGAATAATATTTTTTTTTCTCGCGTGCCTGTTGGGATATGTTGCAAAACTACCCATGCAAATGCTTTTTTTTCCCTGAAAGTAACATTTTGTTAGGTTAATTCATGCACTGGAGAAACAAACTTTCTGTTCTTCCAGTCCAATCTCCACTTACAAGTCAGGTTTTTGTAACCCTGTCATTGAAATGCGAGGTAGCCTACAGTAATTTGAATATTTCATTCTGCCGGCTGCTAATGCACTCTGCATTACAGATGGTACTTGCTCCATCCTTCTGGACTGGGTTCAATTATAAATGAAAGTAGGGAGCTGAGATTTGTCTTTTTGTCTGTGCTTAGTTGGAATAACACAATAAAGCTTGATGGGTAAGAATTCCTCAAGCTGCCTCTTCTTTGCCCGTGACGTCTCCGGTGTAGCTTTCTCTTCTCGATAGCGGATCCCGCTTGCCTTTCAAGTCGAGCTTGGAGTATTAGGGTTGGCAGTGGTGGGGTTTTTTACAAGGAATTTTTGGCTCAGATGTCCCCTTTTTAGAAGTGCTTAGTTCAGTCCTCTTTCTAGCTGTTTATTTAGCGGGCTCTGCATCCCCCTTTGCATCCCGAGCCAGGAGTCATGGTAGGAGCAGCCTGCTTAGGCTGAGCAGGAATGGTTGTGCATGGCCTTTGGGGTGGTGGGGTTGTCTTCCCTCCCAGTGTGTCCCTGTTGACAGGGTCACACTGGCCGGGTCTGCAGCCACAGAGGAGCAGTGGGGATGCAGAACAGCCCTCCTCCATCCCAGGGCCGCTGCCATGGACTCTTCCCAAAGGCCCTAGAAATAAAAGGGCCCCTAGAGATCCAAAGAAAACATTTACCTCTGCTTGGTGATTAACAGAAAGGGGGGTTGGAAGCCTCCAGCCCAGCTGCACGGGGGCTCTCTATTACATACAGATGCCTTTTGCGAGCTCCTCGGCCATCCCAGCCGGTAAAAGCAATATTGCCGAGGGAGTCGGAGGAGGTGAGGGCAGGGCTTTCAATTTGGTTTTACATTTACAAGGACCAGATGGCCTCGCTGGAGATGATCTTTGATCTGGGACGCAGCCGGAGTTGGGCAAAGATTTTTTTTTTTTTTCTCCTTTTTTGCTCTCTTTTTAATCTCCTTTCTGGTTCTGGCGGGGCCTCTCCCGCAGGAGAAGGGGGAGCTGCGTGTCCGTGTGTCTGGCTGGTGGGGCTGGGTGTGAGCCCCCTGTGCCCTTGGGGATGGGTGAGCTCGCTGGTGAAGCCCTGAGCGGGGTTGTCCGAGGTGGAAGGCAGGGCTGGATCCCATTACACCACCGCCCCACAGCATGGAAATCTGCGTCAACAGCCTCTTGCATGGAATATAATTAAACACACGCAGGCGCCTCGAAACAGAAATGCCACTAATTGATTATTTTTAATATTTTTCCCCCCATTTTTTCTGGCGTCTCGCACTCTTCCCAGCCACATGGATTTGTGGGGGCTCTCTCCTTCTGTCTTGCCTTGGCAGTTTTGGGTTTCTTTCTTCCCCCCACATGTTTTGAATGGAGCGGGAGCGAAGGCAGCCGATCCTATTTCACAAGCGCTTGGACTTGCAGCACTCTCCCTCCTGTCCAAACAGATCGTTTACAGAAGGGGCCTCTATTTAAAGAAGGAACTGAACGTTCAGAGCTGTTTTCTGGCCTTAAAACGCTGCCGACCGGCTGTTGCCTCTCAAAGAGTCGGGCTTTGTCTGGCACGCCCGAGGACGGGGTTTGACGCCAGGCTCAGCAGGTCAGCGCGGTGGCACGAGGGACCGAGCATCGTGCAGAAAATGCGCTCCTTTGTTTGCTGCCGTCGCTGGATCTCCCAGCTGAGCTGGGTTCAGGATAGCACCTCATCCACGGGAGCTCAGTGGGGTGTCTAGGTTTGGGAAAATCTCGCCTCTGTGTGGTGGTGTGGGTGGGATGAGCTTGGAAACCCAAGTGAATGGGAACAGAGCATTCAGATCTGTGTATGGCATGGAGAGAAAGACCCAGGATCGTAGGATCATTGAGGTTGGAAAAGACCTACAGGATCGTCAAGTCCATCTGTCAACCCAGCACTGCCAACTCCACCACTAAACCCTGCCCCTAGGGCCACATCTGCCTGTCTTCTGAACACCTCCAGGGATGGTGACTCCACCTGGTGTGTAAGGGAAGTCTGCAAAGAGTTAAAAGGAGCATGTAGTTCTGGAGAGCTGTGGTTCTTCAAAACCACCCAGGGGTGGCATGAATACAAGCTCCAGGGAGGCTGGGTCTGGTCCTGTCATCTTGGTGTCACCTGTAACACTGAAAGTGGGTGCCTGAAATTGTCCAATGGTGGATATGTTGCATGTAAATGGATGCAACAGGAATTGGGGTGGGATTTCTGATGGCTTTGGTTGTGGTTGCTTCTCTTGCTTTGCACTTGACTTATCCTCATAGGTGTATAACTTTCAGATTTTTCATGGAGAAGGCTTTGCTTGCCTGCTGCCATGGCTGGCAGGAGGTGCCTGCGTGGAGGGATATTTCCAGTGCTTCTGGAACAGGAGACCCTGCCTGTCAGGGATCAGCAGAATCCAAGGCAGAGGCCCTGGGCCATGGCTGAACCTCAGACGAGGCTGTGACCCATGGTAGCACTTCTGATGCATTTGTACTCAGCAATGGTTACCATCTCCCCTTGGCCAAGCCCATAGGTTTCCTACTGCAAAACCCATCCCTGTGGTTTTACACTGGGTGGAGAATCCTTGCTTAATAATAGTTGCTTCTCCCTTCTCCTTTGTTTCCCTCTTATTCCATTCACCAAAAAAAAAAGAGAATATATACTGCTGCTGCAGCCACATCCTTGGAGCACCAGGGAATGAGGCTGCCTTCAGTGGAGCCAAAGAGTGACAAGGGCCACTCTCAGCTCCTGTGATGCATCAGAAGGTTGCTGCTGGAAATGGGAAGGTGTTTCTGGGCAGAAAATGTGTTTGTAAATGGGAGGGGGGAAGTCCCTTGGCAGCAGAGGGTCAGGAGGTGGCCACAGGGCGCTCTGCAGTGGGAGCAGTTCCCTGCCTGTCCCCAGCTTTTGTAAAGATGTCGTGGTTCTGTGCTGCCCAATTTGGGAGAGATAAAGGGAGGGAAGAGTGTATTCCGTGCAGTGGCTTGGCTCCAAGACCTGGAAGATCTTTCCTATATTGCACAAAATCCTGAATCCAGCCCGTGGCAAGGCCATCAACTTGGCAGCACGCTCGGCAGTGTAAATGGGCAGCAGGACCCTTCAGAGTATTTAGCAAACCTGAGACTCGAGTGGGACATTGCCATCTGACGAGCTCCAAGCCAGCTTTCCTTGGATGGAGTCTCATGGGTCATCTTTTTTGAAGGATGGCAGGAGAAGGGAATCTGGAACGCAGCTTTTCAGCCTGGGCTTCTGCCAGTCTTCTCACTTAGGACTTTCATGCCCCAGCCACTATGTGCATCGAGCAGCCTTTTGCAGACAGTGTGTCCAGGGAAGATGACATTTGGAGAGGGGATCAGGCTGGAAAGGCAGCTTCCTTTTGGGAGAAAATTTCTCTTTGTTTGTTCTCAGGTTTCAGGGCTTGGCCTGGGGCGGTTGAAGTGGGACCCTTGTCCTCAGAGGAGCCCTGGAGGCCCCAGCTTCTCATTAACAGATTCAGCTCATTCAAAGAACCCATTTCTTTTCAGCGAGGAGAATTCATATGCAAAGCACCGAGCAGATCCCAGCCCAGCTCTCCCTTCAGAGGAGGGGCTTTATGGCTGGACCTGACCTGGGAGCAATCCCATCCTTTGTTTGCTGATTTGTTCCTGCAGGGTTTAGGCAGCCCCAAGGCCACGCCTGGGATGTGGCTGCAGGCACCGGGTCCTCCTCCTGTCCTTGGGTGGGGACAGTGGCTCACTCTGTCTCTCAGTGACCATTTGTTCTCTTGGTGCTTCAGTGGAGACTCACGTCCATCTCCCAAACTCCACCAGGAAAAGGTGGAATCCTGGCACGGGCTATCTTGGAGGGTCTGAAGCTTTTCTCCACGGTTTGTGCTGCTCCCCTGAGCCAGGCCAGCCTGTGATGGGTGAGCTGGGTCACATCTTCTGCTCACATCTGGCCCAGCAGCAGAGCAATGGTCAATCCCACTCTGCTTTCCTTGAACTCCTGCCGCTGCTGCTCTGAGCAGCTGGAAGCTGGTCCTGGTTCTGGTGGGGTGGAGATGGCCATGAACCATCTTTCCCTTATGGTGTGGCCAGTGCAAGCTGGAGAATTTGAGATGTGCTGGGTTTGCCCATGCAGATAAGGGAGTGGTTGTGATTCAGGGCTCTGACTGGAGCCTGCTAATCCTGCCCTGCTTAGGAGAGGGAAAACTGCTTTGTGAGGTATGTGGGATTGCTCCAGCCAGCTTCAGCATCGCTTCCCCAGCATCAGCCTGCTTCCATGAGCCTGGCCTGGGGATTTGTCAGCTGCTCAGTGAGGTGGGGAGGGGACCTGTGCAAGGCCAAAATGTATCCCTGCTCTTCCAAGGACAGAGTGTGCCAGTAAGACAGCATTGAGCCCTCTGAGCCCAGAGTTTGGCTCTGAGGTGATGGGTTGTTTGCAGCATGTTACTGGGGGAAGCTGATTGTGCTCAGTTAGGTGGAGTTGTGAGGGTTTGTGCTTTGTGGGACATGGCAGAGGCAGGCTTGAAGCTGCTGTGAGTGGGAGAGAGGAGGTGGTTTGGCCCCTGGTGGGGTGTTAGGCTCTGGTTGCCTTGTCTTTAATGTGTGGAAGCATTTCCAGCCTGCTTTGTGCTGCTGAACACTCTGCTCAACCATCTGCATGTGGTGCAGGAGGTGCTACCTGTCCCCAAATATCAGCTTTGAAAATCCCAGCTGGGGAGCTTTGCTGCCCAAGCCCACCAGCCTGTAGCAAAGCATCCACAAGGAAACACAGATTTTAGCATCAGGACTGCAAGGAGAAAACCAGAAACTATTTAAATTTGAGCCACAGTCAACCACAGCAATAACTGGGCGTGTGGGGCTGGTGTCAGAAGTTTCCATAGCAGGCTCAGATACTGGGCATGAGCTGAACTGGTCAGCAAGAGCAGGATCCAGGGAAGGACTGGACAGAACAACTCATCTGTGTTCATTCAGCTTCCCCCCAGAGTCAGATTTCACAGAGAATCTGGTTTTCAGCAATCACAGCAACGTTGTGCTTTATTTTTTTTTGGCTATTTTAGATCACTGTCCAGTTTGGGGGGGTGGGAATATTTTTTCCACAGAATATGTTAGTAATAATTTTCCAGATCTTTTGATCATTTTGCTGCCAGATCCTCGCTCAGTATTGCAACTCATTTGGCATTTGGGATGGGGTTAGGAGAAAACTGGTGCAGACTCTTTGCCAGCGCTGTGAAAATCAGTGTCTCTCTTCTGCAGCTTCCGTGGCACATCCAAGCTGCATCCTCCTGAAGTGATGGAGAGCTGCTGCTGGGAGCCGAGAAACTTTTTGGCATGTGATAAATTCCCTTCTCCTGTTTCCTACACCCCAGAGTTAAGTTTTGAGGGAAATGCAGCCTGGTTTTGGTTCTTCGTTTGTTTTTTTTTTTTAATTTATGTTGGATACAGCAAATAATTTGGACACTTCCACCCTAGAAAGATGGGAAGTTACTATTTTTCAAACTTATGTTTTTAAAGCCATTTAATTGGTTTGAAATTGCCCCAAATTTTTATTTAAACAAGAGAGAGAGAGAAAGAGAGGAAATTGATAAAATGAAGTGGGAGGAGATTTCATTTTTGATTCAGGAAGCATTTTTGATTGATCTGAATTTGAGTTGTGATGCAAGTTTCCAAACTGGCGATGGGTAGGAGGGATCTGGGGGAGTGCTGCTGCCCTGAGCATCTGATGCTTCTATTGTTGGCCTTGTCTCAGTCTCCACTTGTTGGCCATGGCTGGAGCTCACCTCTAGGACTACATGGACCATTACTCTGAACTGATGTGACTTCCTCCTGTTTCTGTAGGAGTGTCTTATCACAGTTTTATGGACTACAGGAACATTTCTCCACATTTAAAAGCATCTCTCTGCTTTGTTTCCAAAGAGCCCTGAAGGGCACTCCTGTGCTGGGAGAAGAGGTGGGTTTACAATGATCCAGGGTGGCTTTGCAGTGCTTATGGGTACAAGCCTCTCTCTTGATTTGTTGCTGGGATTTTTGGTTCATTTTATGGCTTTAGACAGTGAGAATTGGTGACAGAAATGGCCCATCAGTTTCACAGAGTTCCTCCTTTTGCTGGGAAATAAATGAATAAGTAGATGCACAAAAAGCCATTTTGCCAGCTGGATTTTTCCATGCCTCATCTCACGGCAGCCTGTTTTGGAAAATCTGAGCAAAAATCTGTTCATCCATTTGTAAGTTTTGGAAAGGTTGAAGTGAGGAGGGGAACTTTAATGTCAATTGTAAGAAAAAAACCATTGAGCTCCTCTTAATTCCTGCTCCCTGGAAGGGCGTGTGTCTGTGTATTTAGAAATTGCACGTTTCTGTTTATGCTGGAAATAGGTAATTGCATTTCGACGTTGATTTTCTCGATGGTTTTACATAAACATGGTGAATATACTCAAACAGGGGTTTTAAAACTCCTGTGATTACTTGACATCGAAGTGCTCCACCTTTGTTATGAAGACTGTGGTTCCCATTTAAGGTGGACACCGTGTGCTTTGCCAAGAAGGGATTTCTGCTGTGTCACGTGGACCTTTGACCTGGCAGTGTGAAGACCCAGCTAGGGGTGCTTCAGGAACCTCCACAAACCTTTGGAAGTTCATTTCTTCTGAGCATTGGATGTTGAAGGCAGCTTTGTGTTTAAAGAGAGCACTGTGAGCTTGGTGAAGCCCTGGCACAGTCTGGACAGGGCTTGGAGCAACCTGAGGTAGTGGAAGGTGTCCCTCCCTATAGCAGGGGGTTGGAATGAGATGATCTTTAAGATCTCTTCCAGCCTAAACCATTCCAGGATTCTGTGGTAGGATCCAAGACTGGGTTTTCCTTGCTTTGGGGGATTTGCTGCTTCAGAAGGAAGTAGGCTGCAAACACACTTGGATGGGAGAAAAACCCAAGAGTTTAGGTAGGTGCATGGAGTCTGGTGACTTCTTTGCACAGAGAAAGTTTGGGAAGAGTAACCCAAGCCTATGGCATCGTGGATCAGCCAAGGAACCCCAGCTCTCCTGACTTGGTTGTGACTACACCTCATGAGTGTGAGGAAGATGCAGTCCCTGAACGTGTAATTGTCCTCAGACATGAGGCAGGTGGGAGTATTCTTGTCCCAAGCTCAGTCTTTTGATCCTCAGCCTTCACAAATGTAGTCTCAGGCTCCAGGGAATACTGAGATAGGCTTAAAATAAGGTGATTAGTTACTGGTTTTGTTAGGAGAGGCATTTGCTGGCATCGCAGCTGTCCCTGTGTTTGCTGGCTTTTGTTTAGACCCGGAGCTGTAAAAAAATACGTTTAGAAAAAACAACATTTTCCAGTGAGCTTGTGTGACTCCTGAAGCTGGGTCTCCCCAAGCAAATGTTGGCAAGTTTAAATCCCAAAAAGCTGGGAGAGAGCTGTGTCCCAGGTGTGTTTCAAAGCCAGGCTGTTTGCTGCAGGGGCGTGTGCAGGAGTTTTGGGGTTCCCAGGGGGAAACTGCCTCGTTTTCCTTGTCTGTACCCCCATCCTGGGCAGCCACTGCTCCAGGAGAGGATTTGGGCCACACTTTGGTGTTTGGGTTGGGTGTTGTTGGGGCAGATGAGTGCCTTGGTGGGGGGAGGAAGCATCTCACCCACTTGAGAGGACAAAAGAGAGCAGCCAGAAGTGCTCCACCAGCAGTGGACATCTCTGGTTTCCCCATGAGAAGGTGACACTTAAGGCCCCCTCGCAGCCTGACAAGAGGAATTGTCTGTCTGCCTCTCCCAAAACTCCATTGTTGGGTGGGTTGTTCCCGCCTCCCAGTACATCTTAGGCACAGTGGAGGCAGGAAAGAAAACCCTTCTGAAAATCACAACGTAATTACTCCCATCTGCTCCGGCACTGCTTCCCATTTCTGCCTGCCAGGATGCTTGTCTCCGATGCTAAGTAGCACATTATTTTCGATAAGTTGCAATCATTTACTTGAAATCTCCTTCTCCTTTAAAATGTCCCCCTGGAAAGGCAATTCAGCAAGTTGGGAATGGGCAGAAACAGCCACGATAAAACCCATCCAGAAGCAGCCGAGCTCAGGCAGGAGGGCGAGAGCTCCTGAACTCATTAAAAGCACCCAGCGGGTTTCTTTGTAGGGTGGGTTTGTTTAAATGCCCAACCACTGGGTCCAGCCCTTGGCTGGTGGTGACAGCAAACGGGGCTGCAGAGGAACTGCCAGCTCATGGCATCAGAGGGAATCTTAACCAGGCAGTCACAGAAATTCTGCAGGACAACGCTTTTGGCTGCTGAAGGCAGCAGAGAAAAAGCCACGCTGGCTCTGGGGGACTGATTCTTTCATTGTCACAACCTGGGTTGGCATCGTGTCTCACCACCTGTATCCTCTAGTGAGGGGGCACATGGAGTCTGGCCCTGCTTCCCACATCTCCTCAGCTTGAAGACACTGACCACAGTAGGATAAATTGCCCTTTCTAGAAGAAAGATGGAGCTGGAAGGTCCTTTGCTGTTGTCACTGCTAAGCCACAGTCTCCTGCTTAGCTTCTGTCATCACTTCCAGAGTGTTTGATTGCCTTTGTGATGTAGTTCTTTCTCTGTTACCTGCACACCTCTAATTTAGAGGGTTTGGAAGGGGTGAAGAAGGAAAGAGTTGCTGAGTGGAAGTATTTTGGCGTGGCCTTGGAGAAGAGGGATGATTGTGTGCTCAGCTCCTGTGCTTTTCAGATTCCTTTGGAAAAATGCTCCCAGGAAAATGGACTAAATAAGGTTGGGGATGGTGGCATGGAGTACCAGAGCAGTCTGATACTCTCCTTTGTGGATTTCTCAGGTGCCTTCACATCCCCAGGCCATCCCCAGAGTGGTGTCTGTTCCAAAGGTGTCTGACACGTGCTCTTTCTCCTGCCCAGTGCCTCCCAGCGTGGCTGTACCTCAGATTGTGTGACCTGAGGGGACACCAGGCACAGGGGCCAAGGTGTGGGGACATGTGGGATGCTGGCAGCTCATCTCATGTGAGCATGGAGCTGGTTGCTTTACAGGTTGTGGGAAAGCAACCTTGGAGAGACGGTTGTGGGAAGCATCTTGGAGCATCTGGAAGCTTTGGTGGCTCAAGGCACTTTCCATGCTGTGTCCCTGAACTGCAGGGCAGGCAAAGAGCCAGGGAGCTGGTTTTGGCTTTGTCATCTCACCTGCTTCTCTGAGGTCAACCCTGCCACCACTTCCCATGTCCTGCACTGCAGCCACCCCATGGAGTGGTCTGGGATGGAGCTGGGATGGTGCCCATGTCCTCTGAACCCTGTGGCTGTGATCCCTTCCTCAAGAAGGGAGAAGGAGCAGGTGTGGGAGCTGGGACCCATTTTCCAGCTGCTGGAGTGTGTCTCTGTGACCCTGATGGTGACCATGCCTGGTGGCTCCATGGTGCCCTGGTGCTCCCACTGCTGCCATCAGGGATGGTGACCCTGTGACAGCCACGTTCGAGCTGGACAGGGCACGTGCCTTGGGGTTACTTTAAATCGCACCCTTAGATATATATAACACACACACACACACATATATATATATATATATAAAATTTTTTGTGTCTATATTTACATCTAAAAACACATTTTGATCAGCAGGGGCCCTGGGCGAGGGCTGAGCACCATCTAGTGGCAAACACCAGGGCTCCGGGGGCTGCCGAGCCAGCAGGAAAGCAGCCAAGGACAGAAAGTCTTAAAGGAATTTTCCTCCCCCATAGCTGCCAGTCGCTATCTTTCTTTTTGTTCTTCCTTTTTCCCCCCCCTTTCTTTAACCAGGAGCAGCAAATGGGGGGTCCTGAGGGTGCCTGTAGCCTCATGGACCACTGAGGATCATTCTGCTTCGTTTATTCTGTTTTAATTTGGTGGGAGAGCAGGGTTCTTTTGGCACTACAGGTTGGATGCTGCCATCCCAAACCCCCCAGCCAGCAGAGCCTCATCCCATCACAGGGGGCAGCTTGGATGGTGGGAGCTGCCAAGGAGCCCAACATCCCAGGAGATGTGTCAGAGCTGGGTCCAGCGCTGGGGAAGATAAAAAAGGAGCTTTTAAATAATCATTTTGTCTTCTCCTCGGCTGAGCACAGCCTTTCAGGGATAAATAAGCAGCATCAGTCCTGCTTAGACACATCCAATGGCCTTTCCATTTATTTACTCCCAGGCTTTATTCTGAGTGAGCAGCCAAGCCCAGGCTGGGTTCAGGTCTCTGCTGTGGGGGACACATCTCCTCCATCGTGTGCTGGTCCATGAGTGTGGCACAGGAATAAAGCTCCCAGGAACACCCAGCACTTTTCATCAGGAAGCAGCTCTCTAAACATAAACTAATTAATCACTCGTGCCTACCTGTCAGGTCAATGAATCCTGAGATTTTTAATCTAAAAATATTTCCCTTTTGAAATCCAGATGCGCCTGTTTTGGCAACTCCGCTTTTGATTTGTTTATTTGAGGTGTTTTTTAATTTTTTTTTTTAACCTGTGTTGCTTTCCTTTTTGTATTTGGGCTTTTGATGTGCTTTAATTGACTGATTTTTTTTTTTTTTTTTTGGTCCTGGAAGAATAGGAATTTGTTCTCTTTATTTTCACGGCAAGTCTCTCTCCCTACTGCATCCTGTCAACTTTCCTCTTCTCTTTTTAAGGGATTTGGCTACTTTTGCCTCATATTTCAGTTTATGGACCATAGACCCCAAACCATTTTCTTGATGAAATCTGTCCTCTCCCCTTGGATCTATTTATCATGGCTGGGTGCCATGGGAAGCCTCCCGTGGGTGGGGGGAGATGCTGGTCCTGTCTCCTGAGGGCTCAGCTTCAAATTTGGCACTCTGCCCTCATTCCTCCATATAGAAATGATCCTCCCTAGCGTGGAATTCTTTATTATTAGTTCCAGTTTTACTGTTCTTGGGCTTTTTTTTCTGCCCACCTTCCCACCTTTGTTGACAGTGCGTATTTTAATCACAAAAAAAATGCCAATAAATGCATGAATGAATAACTTATCCAAATGTATGAATAAAATCAAATGAATGAGTGAAATGTCCTGAAAATAGTAATTTCAGTAGGCTTTGAGGCTTTTTTAAAAAGCTCTTTTTAGTCTTAACCAAACCTCTCAACAGGGTCTTTTACTTCAATTTTATACTGATAATAGCTGTATCTTTAACTTATTGCAAAGTGGGGAAGACCGTGCCCAGTGGTTGCTGGGGTTTTTTAACTTCTCTGATTTTATTTTTTTGTTGCTAGCAGATCTTCCACTACTTTTTTTTTATTTTAAATGACAGGAATAATCACTTGCTCTTATTTGTGCCGTGAATTGGGAGGGGGTCAAATTCATCTCAGGTGTCAGCGGGCACGGCTTTATCAAAATCCACGCGACATTTCCCAGCTCTGGGTGTGCTCCTGGGGTGGTGTGTGTGCTCAGAGCCCCTGTGCCAGATGAGATGGGGAAATACAGTTGTTTTCCCTTAGGAAATGCCTTTTTCTATTCACTCATCAAGGATTTATTTTATTTATGTCATTTATTATGCAGCTGTGCGTGTGGAAATCCCATGTTACTGTTCTGTCTTCGAACACAGACCATGGGGGGAGCACATAGGGCACCTCCGTTTTTCAGACATGGGACATCCTGAGCTGTTGGGATCCTCCCATGTTGTTTTTCCAGGAAAGCCCTCACAGGAGAACTTTTACTTGGAGAAGTAATTTAGGCAGGGAGCACAAAGGTGGGAGGAAGATTCCCTTTTTGAAAAGTCACTCTGCTCCGGGAGGATTAATTCATTGTTGCTCCTTTTCTCAGCGTGGTTTAGACATCAGTGGAACGACTGGATTCTTAAAGGGAAGGCATTTTTCCAAGAATAAAATCTATTTCATACATCTTTTTGCATATGTTCCCAGTGCATGGCTGAAAGCATGGACCTCGAGCCCTCTCCACAGTCTGTATTTCGAGATGTGGAAACCAAGGCACAGTTGCCCTGGGCTCTGTGCGTCTTTCTCTGCCATCTGGGGTTGATGTAAATGACATGTTGGGTGACAGGAGAGCACCCCTGAGCAAGATGAGATCAGGGCTAGATGGAGACTTCCAGCTTCCCATCTCATGCCTGAGTCAGGATATGGTCCCTATCGCTCCTGGCAGCAGGCAGGGGTACATTTATTGGTTTTTTTGGTTGCTGTTGCTAGGAGTTTTGCTGCTTGTTGGAACAGAAAGTGTTAGCTCTGTGGTGAGCTCACCGCCCTACTTCTGTCCTGAGGGAAGGAGGGGAAGATGTAGGGAGAGGAGCAGGGAGCTGGAGTGCCCCTGGAAGCAAAGCAGCCATGAGTGAAGCCAAGCTTGGTGATGAGAGCTTGGAGCATCACGATGCCCGTCGGGGAACCTGTTGGGAAGGAAGAAAACCTTCCTGCTGATGGGGTCGGTCCAACTCGGGCTGAGCATCCCCAGGTGTGATCAGGCTTTCCTCTTCCCCGTTGTGTCTCCTGCAGTGCTGAGCATCCGGGGGGCGCAGGAGGAGGAGCCCACGGACCCGCAGCTGATGAGGTTAGACAACATGCTCCTGGCAGAGGGGGTGGCGGGCCCCGAGAAAGGAGGGGGCTCGGCCGCCGCTGCCGCCGCCGCCGCCGCGTCCGGGGGAGCCGGATCCGACAACTCGGTGGAGCACTCTGACTACAGAGCCAAACTGTCCCAGATCCGACAGATCTACCACACGGAGCTGGAGAAGTACGAGCAGGTAACAGGCTCCTTCATGGTGGTGGTGGTGATGGGAGCGGGGTCTGCACAGCCTGGATCACTACTGACACGGGTGGGCAAATGGCACTGGGCGCTGGAGGGGTGAGGACGTGCCTTTTTTTAGGGTTGGGAGGGTTGGGAATAGTCTTGGCATGGGTTGCCCCTTGGATTTTCGCTTTTCTCACTCTTCTGATTTTGGCCCTATGAAGGAAAAGGCCTCTCTGGCGTGCTGGCCTCAGTCATGACAACTGTCCAAGCAAGACTTGAATCAGAATCTTCCTTGAATTTACTTTCTGCCTGAAAAGCTCTTTTTTTTCAGGGAAAAACAAACAATCTTTTTTCTTGTAGTAAATTACTCACAAAAGAGAAAAACTGCTTGGGTCATGAACACAGCTATTGGTAACACTGACAATTTCATGAAGAGCTTTGTAGGCCAGTGCTCAAAACCAGTTCCTTTCAAGTGCTTCCAGATGTTTTGCAGACTTCCCTTGGCTGCTGTGCACCTTGGAGAGCACGGCAGGGATATTTCAGGCTGAAGAGGGGTAGAGAGACCTCATGTTTTCTGCTACCCAAGTCCAAGGAGAGGTCCTTGGCACAGACAGAGACAGGCTTCAGGGGAAGGACCTTCTGCTTCTTCCTCCCCTTGGGCAGGAGTTCTGTTTTTTTGATGTTCTGATTTTGGTTTTGCTTTGGTTTTGCTTCTCAAAGAGACCCTCAGGTGAGAGAAGCGTTTAGCCAGGCCCAGAGGGTGGGATGGGCCACATCTTTCCTTGTCACAACCCGCTGACAGGGTTTGCTTTTGCCACTGAGTGGCTTTGCAAGTGGCTGTGCTGGTCCCCATCTCTGGTACCGTCACCCACAGTGCAACATCAGGGCTCAGGGATTTTCCACCTCCTTCCCACTCTCTCCAATCCAACAGTTGGGAGCTCAGCCCCTGGCTTCTCATTCTGGCTGCTGCTGGGTCAGCACAGCGTGCAGTGGTGATTTTGCCTTTATTGCTTTTTATTTCATGCCAGAAGGAGACGATCTGAAATTGCTGGGGTGTCTGGGAGCAATGAGATGCCCAGCTGAGAGCTGTGATAGCCAGCCCTCACCCTGGGAGATGGGAGTCAGCAGCTGGAGCTTGGGTTGGGTGGTTGGAGGGGCTGTGCTGGCCTTGGGGATGTCTCCTTTTTGGGTCTGACCCATGGTGGGAATTCAGCTTGGAAGGTGGGGTAAGACACAGCAAGTCAAGCCCGTGTCACACCAATCAAGGTTTCTTTTCCCTGGCAGCCCCTTTTTCGCCATCCTGGGGTGGAAGCTGCAGACACTGTCCCCAGAGCAGCCACCCACATCCCAGGAGCACCAAAGGTTTCTCCAGGCATCAGTGTCCAAGTGCTGCCCCTGGTTTTTGGGGCTTGGTCCTGGGAATCAGAGGATCCCATCACGCCAGTGAGGTGCTTGTGGGGATGAAGGAGAGGGAAGTGAAGTGGCCTTGATCTGGCCTCAAAATCCCTCCCTTGTCCCCTGGCTCCTGTCACTGCCCTGTCCTCATGGCACAGCGTGGGGACAGCAGGAGCAGCCAGGCAGTGCTGTGCCAGCAGCAAACTAATTGGGATTGTTACCTGCTTGCCCTTACTTGTCAGAGCTCCTGCCTCACTCAGGCTTTAATTATTACCCTTATTTACTTCTTACCTGATGTGCCAAGAGCACAGAGCAGGGCCATGTCTCTCTGGGAGCTGCTCCTGTGAAGCACAAGGGGCTCTGCAGGACACATGGTGGGGCTGCAGGAGGTGGGGCAGTGGGTCAAGAGGTTCATGATCCTCCTCAGATAAACCTATATCTCCTCCAGTCACAACCAGGAAAACAGTGGCTGGGAGTTCTTCATGCTTTGACATGAATCCTAGGGCTTCTTCTGCCCCAGCTCCATCTGTGATCCCCCTGAGAGCAAAGAAATCAGCTCCTGTCTTTCCCAGCATGTTTGTTGGGAGTCTCTCACACCCTATGCTTGACAGACCAGGAAAATTTCTCTGTCCCTGATGCCTATTTTGGGCTTAGCTAGAAACAGAGGCCAAAGTTAAAAGGGTAAAAGTGGATATATTTATTGAGGAGCCTTCAGGTACATTAAAGGCAGACAAAGCCTCCCCAAGGGGTTACACCCAAGATGGATGATGGTCACGAGTTTTTCAGACAGATACAAGTTTGGTCTATTTGCATATCAGGGATAAATTCTCCAATTACAGCTTCAGGTGATGAAGTCATTTACCCCCAGTTTGCTCCTCCCCAATTCACTTTTGTTTATACTTTCTGGGGCCTGAGGCAAAGGGTGTCCTTGGAGCTCAGACCTAGAAGGATTGTTTTGTGTGACCAAAATGTGAAATGGGGTAACTAACACCCTATGTGGAGTTCAGAGTTACACACTAACGCAGTACAGGATCTGAAAAAATATAAAAGCAAAATATAAATCTTAAGGCACCATCCCCTGAGCACCAGCACGTTCTTGCTCTGAAAAGCAAGCCTGCACTCACATCTCTGTGCCGTCCTTGACGCCGCCGAATGACCTTCCCATGCCGGGGTTCCTTTTGCTTTTCCTGCCATCCCAGGCGTGCAACGAGTTCACCACCCACGTGATGAACCTGCTGCGCGAGCAGAGCCGGACCCGGCCCATCTCGCCCAAGGAGATCGAGCGGATGGTCAGCATCATCCACCGCAAGTTCAGCTCCATCCAGATGCAGCTGAAGCAGAGCACGTGCGAGGCCGTCATGATCCTGCGCTCGCGGTTCCTGGACGCACGGTGAGCCCCCCGCGCCGGACTGTCCGCAGTGTCCTGTGGGTCAGGGAGGGGTGCTGGTCAGCTTTGCTGGTTCTAGGATAAGCTGAGGGCCAGCTGAAGGGCCGTGTCTTGAGCCAGAGGAGGTTTTTTTGCCTTCTTTGTCCCTTAGTTGTCTGTGCCTCAGCAGGGGAGGGGGCTGCAATTCAAACCATCCATCAGTGAGGCTCCCAGCTGTGCCTTGAGAGTTGCACATCCAGGGTCTGCTGTGGCAGAAGGAAATCCTGTGGCATATTGCAAAGAGCCTCTGTTGTGAAAACGTGCACTTCAGTTAGGGATGAAAGTTTATCCTCCAGGCCATCCTGCCCCCCCTAGATTCCCCTTTTTTTCCCCGCTGTTTTTATTGTCCCAGATTCTCAAATTGCTGTAAAATTATTTCATTTCCGAAGCTGGTTACGTGCAGACTGCGACTTGGGCTGTAGCTTGTGATGGGGAGGAGAGGCAGCTACACCAGGGGTACAAGGGAAGAGATGGCAGACAGGTAATAATGCCTAGGTGTGAACAGAACAGACTTCCCCAAGGATATATCCAGCTCTGCTTCCTCAGCACGGAGCTTTGCAGAGCAGCACTGATGTCTTTGGTCACGACAGCCAGGTGTCAGGAGTCACCTTCCCAGGTGGAGGAGCTGGATGCCAGATTTCAGACTCAGCTGTGAGCTGGAGGACACAGTGATATATTTGAGATGGAGAATTGCTTGCTTTGAAAGGTGCTGAGAGAGCAGTCACCAGCAAGGGGCAGATAAGAAGCCTCCTGGCCATGAGTCTTGCACTTCATGCTCAGAGAAGCAGAGGAGGGAGGGAGGAACGTGGGAAACTCAAGAGTATCTAAAATTGCATTCTATTTTTGGATCCCTGGTGCTCATTCCCTTTCCTTTTCCTTCTATTTCCCATTCTTTTCTTCACGTGAAGGCGGAAGAGACGAAACTTCAACAAGCAAGCCACGGAAATCCTGAATGAGTATTTCTATTCCCATCTCAGCAACCCTTATCCCAGTGAGGAAGCCAAAGAAGAGCTAGCCAAGAAATGTGGCATCACAGTCTCACAGGTGAGAGAGCCCAAAGCCTGGGCTGGTGGGAGACCTCAGCATGGAGAAGGGAATTCCAGACCTCAGAGCAGTCAGCTGTGTCCAGTGTTCAGCATTTAATTATTAAATCAGTTTAGTGCAAGTCAGTGAGAGTGGGTGGGAGTGCAGATGGCACTTGCAGATTAAAGCCATGGATGGAAAAGGGAAGTTTGAGAGTGGATTTAGGAGGTATGGAGGCTCCATGGAGCAGTGTGTGCAGCCACGGTGTTGGCAACACAGAAATGATGTGGCAGCACTCAGAGGGGCAAAGTCTCCTCAAGGAATTAATGCTGGCCTGGCCTGCAGGAAGAGCTTGTTTGAAAGTTCTTTCTTCAAGGGATTAAAAGCAGTAGGAAGAGTTTTGCAGGTTTTGCTTGATAAGATAGAATGGGCAAGTCGTGGTGGGAAAGATCCGGGTGTTATTGTTACAGTTTGTGTTCAGTTGAGGGTGGGATTTCTCAGGGTCATTTCTCTCAGTCACTTCCCTTGTGCTGCAGAACATGACATCTCCCTGACTTGCACATCCCTCAGAACGTGGTGGTTAGTAAAGACAAAATGAATTATTTCCATATGTTCAAGGAAGCCACATAGTTCCTGGAGTCTGCAGCTTTGACCTGGGAGCTGCTGTGATTTGTGAGGAGCGCAGTCAGCCCTTGAAATGCTCAGCCATACATTGCTCGGGCCTGCCCTTCTTTATTTCCTCTCTTTTTGGAGCCAGCTGTGTGACTGAGAGCCAGTCTTTGTGGCCCGTGGTAGGCTTGTCCTCACGTGAGCTTAGCAGCCCCTCTAGGCTCCCGTGGCATTCCCTGTCTTGGGCTGCTTCCCAGCCCCAGGCACGTGCCTGCTCGTCACTTGAGCAAACTGCAGACAGCAGCAGCATCTGGTGTCCTTGTGGGAGCGTGTCTGCCTTCAGCAGGAGCAGCAGCATCCAGGGGTAGGTGTCATCACCGTGCTGAGTGCCTGCTGAGTGACTCCAACCTCCTCCCCTGGGCTGGAAGACCCAAACCTTGCTTCTTCCCAGAGCTGCCTACAGGAGACAGCACGTATTGGCTTAAGTAAAGCTCCAGCTGTCCCAGTGCTTCTCCTCTCACTTCTAATTCATCTGTTCACACTTACAACTCCTCCTTTGCAAAGACAAAATGCCCAGGAGGAATGCTGCGCTTAGGAGGTGTTTTTGAGCGTGCTGTATCAAGGCTGCTTTGTGCCTGTCTCCAGGATCTGCCTTCCTTCTTCATCCAAATGAGGCAGAAACAAACACACATCCAGGTCTGGTATTGCTGGGACTAAGTGGGACCACAGGTCCCATGAATGTGTGCAAGTCATGAGAAGAGCTGATCTGATCTGAACCAGATTAGGGAGGTGCTTCACAGATTTTAAAATGCAGATGGGTTGTGGTGGCTGTATATTCCAGCCTCCTGCCCTGTGGTGCTCAGAGTTCACCCAGGATGTGAAGCCAGAAGAGCAGTCATGAGGAGATGTCCATGTGGAAAGATCATGAAGGAGCACAGTGTCACTAGTGAGAAAGCTGGAGCAAGAGGTGGAATGGAGCTCCTTGCAAACAGCACCAGCTCCTGGTGGTGACATCAAAATGTTTGCTCCCAGATCTGGGCTGGTTGCTGATCTGAGTCTCTGCAGGTTATATTTTCTCTTTCCTGCTCTGCAGGGTTGGATACCTGTAGCTCATTAGCCATTAAATTGGTGGATGAAGCCACTTGTGTGTGGAAGCTGCTGAATGCCCTAACAGCGTTGCAGATAGAAAGCAGCACAGGAATAAAAGATTATGGGTTTCACTTACCAACACCTAAGCTCAAGCAATTTCCCTAAGATAAGGAAAAACTCATGGGCTTCAAAGGATGAGCATCCACTATTGTTTTTTGTGTCTTTGGCACCTGCTCAGTTTATTTGGAGGGGGGAGCACTGATGTGCTCAGCAGCAAAGGTGAGCATGTCCTTGGAATCTCACCGAAGGGGTTGGTTTTGCTAGCTCAAGATTGCAGCTCCAAGCAATCCTAGGAGTGTTGGAGCTTTTCTGGAGAGCTGCAGCATCCTCCTCATTGGCCCATTCCTTTTATCCTGATAAGCTCTCTCCGACAAAGTTAGTACTGGCTGGAAGTTGTCTCCTGCTTAGAGACCTGCACACAGGAAGACATTAAACTGGGTTTGACATTCTCTGTGTTCAGTGCTGGTGAAGAAGAAGCTGAGAGCTGCTTCTCAAGCTGTAGGGTTGAATCTTTGCCGTGTCTTCTCTGAAATAGTTCAGTGTGAGATAGTGCCCACGAGTGAACAGGAATGTCATCAGCATGTCTCTGGGTAAACACAGTGGAAACATCTTCCACCCGTTCCCAAGGCACACATTTCTTTCGTGGGACCAAAGTTAGGTTTTAGGACAAGTCCTGTGTTCCTTCTCCATCCTTCCCCTGAAGTTCCTGGTTCATGCTAAACCTTGCAAAGCCAAGCTCAGCCGTACAAAGAGCATCCACTTCTGGCTTTGTGCCCTGGTTCCTCTCAGGTGGATCAAAAGAGAGCTTTGGTGATACTGAGGCAATTTTGGGTGTCAGCCAGGCCTCAGTCAGTTCTCTGAGCGTTCTCCCTCAGAGCTGCGCTGGTGATCAGGGCATCTATCCCATCAAAAGGATACTGAGGAGGAGGAGAATGAAAATTACACATACCTGTTCTCAAATTGTGCAATTTCAGGGCCTTTTGACTTTGTCGTGGTTTCTTTGAATCCATCTTAAGATTTTAGTGGGGTGGGTCTGGTGGTTCCTGTGGCAGAACCAGCTCCACCCACACAAACCCAGCGCTCCCAAGGGGCTCTCATCACCTTTCCTGGGCTTGGTTTGGCACACACCTTGGGTGGAAGGTGCTAGAAAAACTGGATGGGGGGGGAAGAATCTGCATTGCTTCACCTGCACTAATCCACCTTCCTCACCCAGGTGCACTTGGCAGAGCTGAAACCTTAACGTCCTTGTCTTGAACTCACTCTAGGTATCAAACTGGTTTGGAAATAAGAGAATCCGGTACAAGAAGAACATAGGTAAATTCCAAGAGGAAGCCAATATTTATGCTGCCAAAACAGCTGTCACGGCTACCAACGTGTCAGCCCATGGAAGCCAGGCTAACTCACCCTCAACTCCCAATTCAGCTGGTTAGTTTTTATTTTTCTTTCATTTTGGGTTGTTAAGTGTCTGGGTTTTTGTTCGTTCTCCTTCTCCCTCTAATCTCTCTCTTGTTTTCTCCTTTTGGTTATTTCGTCTTCTATTCTCTGGGTCTGGTTTGCTCACTTTCGTGGTCTTAAAAAAAAAAAAAACAACAAAACAACCAAAAAAGGGAAATGGGTTTGGTTTGGTGGGTTTTTTAGGGGGTGGTTCTTTATTTTCTTTGCTTTTTTCTCCCTGTTTTCTCCTTTTTTTCCTTCTTCCCTTTCCACGTTCTATTTTTATTGGAAAAAAGGATGTGATCAGACCTTGTGACTGGTGGTGCTGTGGTGGGGGTTATATGTGTGGATGGTAAGCACAGCACCAGAAAAGTGGTTCACAAACTGTTGCTGGGGTTGCTTGCACTTCGGGGGGAGAAAGAAAAAAATTAATAGAAAAATTATTGAGTAATGATTTTATTTCACTGGGGCTGAAAGCATGAGTAATCCTAATGGATAAACCCCAGCATTTCTGAGATGTCCTAGCTCATGCCATTTTGGGGGTTGTTTTGGGTAATTTTTTATCCTTTGATTTTCTTTCTGTTGTGGTTATCTCTTTGATTGCTTGACACATGACAGTGTCTGGATCACCTGCAAGAGTGTGCTCTGTGTGAATTTTATTTTCCCTTTGTGTCAGTGCAATCCAGAGAAATTCATGGGTTGTTCCCTTCCCTTTCCCCCTTCCCTTCCCATTTGCTGTGGTTTCCATTTGTTTGTTTTGAGAGTCAAAGGCACAGAGCACTTTGCCCAGATTTCAACTCCTCTGCTAGAGAACAATGCTCAGTTCATGCGTGGTGCCTGCTGCAAGCTTGGCCAACCCAAAAATGGTCAGGGGCTGTGGGTCCAAGAATAAAGGAAAATTGGGATTTGTTTACAAGGAGAGGGAAAAAACCAAATTTCATGGGTGCCATGTACTTTGTAATCCATGCAAATATCTGTGTGCCTGTTTTCTTTTTAGGGGTGGGAGGGAGAGTGGGAATGTGCCAGTCTTTGAGCTGAGTGTCTGCTCCCAGTGCCCTTCCCTGGAAGGGGATGCTTGGTGTTTTCAGAGAGGCAGGAAGGGGGCAAAGAGGATGGTGGGCAGAGGATGTTACACAGACTGTGCAGATGCTGGCTGCCATCAGGACATGTCTCTGTAGTGAGCACAACCCTGCCTCTGTGGGTTTCAGAGGAATCACACTCCAAAAGCACCCCTGGCTCTGGGGGATTTGAGTGGAAGGTGGAGAGCCGGGGGACAGACAAAGGGAGGAAGCAGTGACATGGTTCTCTGGCTGGGACAATAATCTCTCCCACCTCGTCCTCACCCAGGGGTGTCTGCTCTGGCTCAGGTGCTCTCAGGGTTTATGTGGATGCAGCAGAGCTCTGCAGAGACAGTTTGCTGGAGTTTTTCTTTGATTCTTTTTGGTTTGGGGTTTTTTTGTTCCCCTCCCGTCCTCTCAACTGATGAAGATTTAACTGCGTTTTCAAAAATGTCATTCTTTCCAAAGAGCTCACACAGAATACCTGGTCAGGTGGGCTCTCCTGATGTTAACAATCCCTATAGAAAAGGCTGGGGGGAATTCTGCTGGAGAGGGCAGAACTGTGTGTGTTGAGGGAGAGGCCTGCTGCCTGTAATGCTGTCTGCAGCCTACATCAGTCTGGACCAAAGAGATGCAGCCTTTTTTATCTCTTTCTTCAGCTGGACTCAGATCTGAAATAGCAAGGGAACAGCTTCAAATTGCCTGAGTGGCTTTGGATCTGGGCTGCACGTAGGAGAATAAGCATTTCCTCAGTGCCTGAGCAGTTAAATAGTGCTCCAGAGCAGGGCTGTTTCCTTGCCTTCCCCACAGGCAGTAACATGGTTGTTTCAGAGATAAATTGGCCAGTGCCCTGCAGTTAACAGCTGAGATAATCCCTGGATAACACTGCGCTTTCAAGAAAGGACAAACAGTCCTGTTATTAACAGGGAAAACTTGAGCTCCTGGGTCCTCTTTGTGGCTCACTTGTCTGCAGTCTGGAGTCATTGACCTCTTTCCACGTGCCTGAAGTGTCAGCGGTGCTCAAGCAGTGCAAGGGGAGCTTGCAGGCCACAGAGACCCTTCTTCTGCTTAGAAATAAAGTGTCCCCAACCCAGCCCAGGTCCTACACCCTGCCTGTAATGCTGCAACAGTGGCAAAGCAGCAGGGAGGCCCCAGTTGCTCTGGGTCAGCTTGCAGAGGTGGTGTGGGTGTCCTGGTAAGTGTCTCCTGAGAAGACAGCTGGAATTGCATGAGATTTTTATCTCCTGATGGTTGAGATCCTCCCAGCTGAACCAAGCGGATGTAACAGCTCAGTCGAGCATCCCTGCATCCCTGCGAATGTCTTTGTCACATTTTGGGACAAGGACACGTCCTGAGGGCATCGTGTGATCTCCCCTGCTTCAAGTTGTCCTGTAGGTCCTGGCATCAAGAACCACACCTGTACGTGCTAGGTCTGAAATACCTGTCTGAGAAAGATTGGGACAACTGTGTCCAGGGCCTTGAGCCATCAGATGTGCTGAATTCTCCAGGAAGGATTGTGGAAGCTGATGAAGAGGTGAAGAACTAAGATGGCCAATGCCTCTCCTTCTACAATGTGGACTTCTTTCTGTTCCCAGATTATTGGCTGAGGAAGTAGCCTGAACAAAGATAGGACTTTCTGGTTTAAATACATTAGAGGGCATGTGGAAAGAAAGAAAGTAAGCAGAGGACAGGGCATGAGAAAGCAATGACCAGCAGTGTAATCCCTGCAGGGCCGTGATGTTGGAAGAGGAGGTGGAACTGGATGCAGTGGGACCTGGGACAGGAACTAAATTCATTTCTGCTGTGGCTACGCAGCCCCATCTGTTCTCTCATTGATGCCCATGTTACTGGAGATCAGTGAATGGCTACAGTCAGTCAAAGAGATTGGCCACACATTGACAAGGGCAAGGATTGCATCTGTCTGGCCATCTGGCAGGTTCAGAGCAGGGTCCCCCATCCTCGGTCACCCAGGCCTGAATGTCAAACACCTTTTCAACTGGAATACACGTGGTTGGGCTTTATCAGCCAGATGTTCAAATCAGCTGAGGAGTCTGGCTCGTTTGGGCTAACAGCTCCCCATCCTCACTTTGATTTCCTGGACAATCTCAGTGCAAAAACCACATGGCAAATGAAAGTTGTTTTATGTGGGCAGACCCTTTTGCCAGAGTCCTCGAGAGCCACACACAGGTGATGGCATCCGGTGAAATCTTGAATGCAGAGCAGCCAAAATTGTCCTGAGCTGGTTTTTTTACCTGCTCGCCTTTTTGTTTTGTAAAAAACTCAGCACCAAGGAATGGTGGCGATAGGTCTTAAAAAGATGTCTGGATGTGAAGGTGAAACACTCCTCCACACTGCTACAAGTCATGGCTTTTCTGATAGGCTTTTTCATCTATCCACAATAATTCCAGGGACTTTCACGCCAAGATCAGAGCACTTTCTTCCCAGGCACACAAGCTCAAAGATGAGCTTCTCTCAGTTCCTGAGGAACCCCAGACCAAATCACAACCACCAAAAGCCCGTGGTGCATTCAGGAGAAAGAGCATTTCAGAGGGACAGGTCAGATTTACAATGGGGCCTCCTCTAGTGGAAGGACTTGTATTCCTGGATCTTATCCCCACGGAAGATACCTAAATCTAAATTTTCAGGGCTCTACACACTGCTGCCCCCTCTCCCAGCTGGGTGCATCCTCTGAGCTGTGTCTCTGAGACTTGGTGATTTTGGGGCGTGGTGAGCGCTGAAGCAGCAGCGCGGCGGTGCAGAGGGCTCTGCAATTACGGCTCTGATCCAAATGCATCCATACGTGCCATTGGTATGCGCATATTTATCTCTGCATCCACATCAGCAGCAAGACATATTTACCGTTCAGATATGCACATATATTGTGAAAACACCCCTTGCCAATAGCGGTGTAAATCTTGTAAGTGACATTTCCAGCGCTCCTCATGATTTCCAAGACACCGTCGCTCTTCGGAAGTAGGGTTTGTGGCTGTTTGTTTATTTTTATTTCCTCCCTCCGAGTCTCAATTTTATGGCCAGGTTTGTTAAGTTTCAATAAAATATCAGTTAAGTTTATGGTATTTTTATTTGTTATTGTTGTTATAATTTTCTTCTGGTAGGGGAAGGTGGGATGAAATGTTGCTCAGCTGGGGGCAGAGTGATAGCAGTGCCATGCCAGGTGCTTAGGGATTCCAGAGTCCTCTTTCCAGCTCTGCCACTGATTATTTGTGTGATCTCAAAGATTTCTGCTCACCTCAGAAGAGGAGGGGAATATTCTCTGCTTCTTATGAGCAGTAGCTGCAGAGTCTTTTGGTTCTGAGCCACTGTGGGAGCACAAAGCTGTGTTACTGCCCTGTGCTTTTATTCAGGTGGTCAAGGCAATCACTCAGAAAATGGGGTTGGAAACATCTTTGCGTGTGTGAAATGTGCCTATCTTCATGCTTAAAGTTGAGCACTGTCAGGGTGGGCTGACCCCAGTCTGCCAGCTCATTTCTCTAGGTTTTTTTGCCTTTAAAATAGCAAGTAACCTGAGAGGTTGGGAAGTGACAGGAGCCCTTTGCCAGCTGAGCAGAGGAGGTGATGGTTACAGCTGCCTCCTGACTAGTCCCAGTTATTTTACGCAGCGCTGTGGGATTGCTCTCTGGAACAGGTTGGGCAGTTTGACAGTGAGCACAGACAATGAGCTATTCCTGGCTTCGGTGGGAGGGTCCTGATCCAAGGCTCACTGTGCTCAAGATGAGTCTTTCTCTTGACTGTCTTGGGTGTTGTATCTAGCAGTGATGTTTCTGCTTTCCTGATTCTGATTCTGAGATTCTGAGAACTGCCAGCACCTGACAAAAAGAGACGGTCACTAAGAGAGCAGCAGGGAATGTAGTGACCATGAAGTCTCCAGCATAGACCTCCCACATGCTTCCTTCAGAGGAGCCTTCCTGGTCCACCTCCAGGGCACAGCTGGGATCTGTCTCTGTTTCTTCCCTCTACAGCAAAGGGAGGGGGATTGCCAGGCATTTCTCAGAGCGTACGCATGAGCCATAGTTGGGCAATTCCACCAGGACTGTGGTTGCCAGTCTTCCAAGCTGGAAATGGCAGTGTAGATGATGAGAGTGTATTTGGGACTGGAGCTGAAAGCGTAGCTGACCTGGGCCCCTGAAGTCTCTCCTTTCCAAGGCTAACGTCATGTTTAACTAAACCTTGCACGTTGAGCTGTCTCACACTTAACGCGCTGATCTGCACGATAAATTCTGAAATAATCCCATAAAACCTTTTTATTTATTTTTAACCCCCTTGCTGCCTCCCCTGCCTTCCAGTTACATGATGGGTTTGTTTCTTCTGTTAGGTGATTGAGGAGGTGCTCAGATATCTCAAAGCTGGAAGCATAAAACTTTTATTTCTGCAAAGGCGGGATTTTTTTTTTTTTTCATTTGTGTTTTTTTTTTCCTCCCGATCCCACCCAGTTGTCTTCACCGCTACAATTTTTAGCGTAACATTTGACGACTGGTGCATGCAGTGGGGAATTTGCTTACAGAGCTTGTTCTTCGGGGGCAGCTGGCCCAGGAGGGCTGTGACACCCTTGTGTTCTCTCCTGGGCCATCACAGTGAAAGACTTTTGCCAGCCTGATGGGTGCTGGGAGTCTTAACCCAGGTGCCTTCACGTTTTTGTGAGCCTTTGCTCCTGGTGCTGTGCAGTTCCCACCAGTGATGGGTTCCTGATGTCCTCAAGGCAAACCCCATGCACCGCTCCCTCGCAGAGCCCCCCATGGCTCAGCCAAAGCTCCAGCCCTGGGGCTGGATGGGCTCTGCGTGTCTCACCCTGCAGGGAGCAGTACAGGCTAGAATTACCCATCCTGTTTTGAGCTTCTCAGCATGGGCTTGGTTGGCCTGCTGCAAAGGCTTCTGCTCTTGATAGCAGGGCTTGTCTGGGTAGTTCTGGTCTCCAGTGCAGTCTGCTGGGTGGACACCTCCAACAACTGAGATCCTTCAGAGCTGTCCGAAGGATTCTGATGCTGTCCGAGTCCTCCAGGCTGTGTTTTGTTTGTCTCAGTCAAAAGCATGAAAGAATCTTTCCTCCAGCTGAGGAGCTGTTGAAGAATGTTCTTGGCATTGAGCTATAACAACATGTGGCTTTGAATAACCTCAAGAGTGCATCCTTTTTTTTTTTTTGCTTGCTCTGTTCTTCATACTACTAACCTGACTGTGTGTTTTGTTTTTGTGGTTGCTTTGCATGTTGTTCCTTCCTCTTGGCTGAGAGTCATGGGGTGGATCTTTTTCCTTTCTGTGATTCAGGTGCCTCACTCTTTCCTTTCCAGGTTCTTCCAGTTCTTTTAACATGTCAAACTCTGGAGATTTGTTCATGAGCGTGCAGTCTCTCAATGGGGATTCTTACCAAGGGGCCCAGGTTGGAGCCAACGTGCAGTCACAGGTAGGGACCCATCCGATGTACTGCCAGTGAATGCATTAGTGTTGGAGGAGCCTTTGATTGTATTGGCACTTCTCCCTCCCGTCTGAAAAGAGCAAATCTCAACCAGCACAAATCAACCAACCAACGCTTAAAAAAAAGGCAAACCAAACCGAAAAACCGACCAACCAAAACAAACAAACAAACAAAAAAAAAAAAGGCAACAGGAACAACCACCAAAAAAAAGAAAACCGGAAAAACCAAACCAAAAAACAATCCGAAAGAAACCAAAACCAAACACCCAACCAAACCAACAACCACATGGTCTTGAGGAGAGTTGCCCACACTTTGTGAATGCATTTGGCTCTGGCTTGATAGTCATACTAGGAGGAGAGAAGGTGTAAAAGAATAGGCACAAAGTCAAACAAAAGCAGCTGAGGTTTAGGTTCTGCTTGCTGTATTCTTCCAAGGGAATGGGCCAGATGTTTGGACTGGTGTCTCGTTTACAAGACTTCCACTTACTCCTTTGATGCCAAACCAGGTGTCTGCTGAAAGGCAATAAATGTTCAAATATGTAGATGTATTTTTTTTTTAATTCATTTTTTTATAATTAAAAGCCACCCTTGAGCATCTCCACAACCTCCCCAAAGCACAGGCACTCACACCACCCCTGTACATACCAGCAGGAGAGAGCAAGGGAGCTTTGAGCAGCATTGCTGAAACGTCAACCCATGCTTGGGGCAAAAAGAAAGAATTTAAAATAGCCACGATCTCACTAAGATCTCCCACCTCCCATCCGATGTCCAGATCTGCCATGAGTCCCCTCTGTGGCATCTAAGGCTCTGTTCTGTGCTGAGAGACGACAGCCACTCTGACACTTCTGCATTGGGCAAGGAGAGCTCTCTAGAGCTGGGGCTGGACGTGGAGCACACGTCATCCCTGGGCGGTGAGACGTGCTCACCACATGTGCCACTGCTGGGGCCGGGCTGGGGGTGTGAGGGGCAGGAGTGGGGCACCCAGAGGAGAGCTGCTGGTGCCTTTGCCATGGTAGGTATATTTCCTTTCTGGGCCCTCCACAGTGAAGGTGCTCATCCATCTCCAAAGATCTCCTTCTGTTGCCATGAGCAGTGCCTGGGGTCAAGGGTGGAAGGGGGTAGGGGTAGGCAGGTGGGTTCTTGAGCACGATGGTGGAAATGGCTGCAACAAAGTGCTCCAGGAGATGCCACCTGTCACACTGTTCTCCCTCCCCACTCCTTTTGTCCAGGGACACGGGACCAAGGAGAGTGTGACAAGGCTATTGGGATGGGCAGGGGATGGTGAGGGAGGCAGTAGAGGTCCTCTGGCTCATCTCTCTCCACAAGACCAACTGCGGCTCTCTTTTATCCCTCTTTGAATATATACCTTTATTTTTATTACGATGATGACCATGATTATTGTTATTACTGTTTGTTTACTTCTGTCTTGCCAAAAATAAACAGAAGCAGCTTTGGCCACTAACCTTGCCTTCCCTCTAATTCGTGTCTTTGTTGTTGTTGGTCTCTTTAGGTGGATACCCTTCGCCATGTTATCAGCCAGACAGGAGGATACAGTGACGGACTCGCGGCAAGTCAGATGTATAGTCCGCAGGGCATCAGTGTAAGAAAAAAAACAGGCTCGGGTCCTGATCTTTTGGGTTTTTTTTTTTTTTTTTCATTTTTTATTCTCTCACTACCAATTATTTCAAAGCCATAGGGCTCAGAATGCCACTTAGTAGGACTTGTCTTTGCTTTTACGGTCACCTAGTTCATTGCTCCCGTGTCGGTCACGCCAGCGGCGGAGCTGTGCCCACACAAAAAGTGGCGCCGGGGCGGGCTGCGTGCAGGCAGCTGGCGTCGCGGACTGTCACAGCCCATCAGCGTCCGCCCGGCACCTGCGGCCACACGGCCAGCAGAGCTGCTGAACAGGTGACACCTCGGTGGGGAATGTCACCGCGAACGCCCCGGCCCCAGAGGTGGCTCCATCCTGGTGGCACCGTCCTGGAGCGACCGGCTGAGAATAACCCGTTCCCGGCTGGCATCCGAGGGCGCGGCGGCAGTGGGGTTGGCAGCCAGAGCGGTTGCGAATAAAAGAATGAAAAAAACCCACAAAGCCAACCAACGTCAACCCAAGGAAACCTCGCCCAAGCGGGCTGGGGGAGGATGCGAGGGGGAGGGCGGTCTCTGGAGCATCTTCTCCTTGTTCTTGGGTGCGCTGGCGGGTTCTGACTAGCATGAAAATTCGTAGCGACAAGCTGTGTCGCACAGGGGGAAATCGATCAGACACACACAAGGAGAACCCAGTGTAGATTCGGGACAGCAATCCAACTTCATTTCTCAGATCAATCGTCCACCATCTCAGCGGCGGTGACAGCAAGCTGGGAGAGGAGGGCAGCCTGGAAAAGGAGGCTGTGAGCACTGAATGTGGTGGTGGCAGTGGTGTCCGGGGTGGCACAGAGGAGGAAGCAGCTGGCCCTTGGACATGGGGACGCTGATGGTTGAGATTGGGTGGTCTTGAACTGGTCAGAGAGGTGATGATCCTCTGGGCTGGATGGTGGTCCTGCAGCTCAGACCTCTGCATGGTGCACCAGCCAGTCCCGTCACCATCCAGGCCATTTGTCACCTGGCGTGTGACCATCTTGCAGGACGGTCACCACCAGCACACAGAGGGGTGCCCTGGGACGGGGGGCTCTGCTCCCCTCTCCTGCAGGCACCGGGGCTTAGTGGGCGGCTTGACGTCAGGAGGCAGAGGCAGGGAGGATTTGTGAAGTAATGTAATTGAACATGTGCAGATAATTATGTCTCATTACATAAGCCCCTTGCAAAAACGGCACTTGGAAATGCCACATGAAAGAGCCTATCGTTCCGCATTAATTTTTCCATGCGCTGAATTTATTCCCTTTCTGGCTTTTTAATACTTGGAGAGTAAATGAATCGCAGGCTGATCATGATAAGAGATGATACTTTTGTATAAATTAAAATACCCCCAAGGAAAGAGGCTGAGCTGATTACAGTTGCAGTTGGCTTGGAAAATAACAGTGGGCTAGGTTAAGCCAAAATTTGGGGGGGAGGCTTGCTGCTGGGGATTATGAGGCAGGGAGGGGGTGACTGGGGAGAGGAGAAGGAAGAGAGATTGAAAACTCAGAAGCTGAGTGGGATAAGGAGAGCTGGATTGATGTTTTCGTGGGAGAACCAATGTTCCCATGAGTAGCAATGAGAACTGGTGAACTGGGAGTGGAAGGGGCTTGGCGGTTCCCTCTATGCATGCCCAACGGGGACATGGCATGTTTGGCATCTGATGTCTTCTCAGGCTGGTTTTCAGGGAGGGCAGGAGCCCAAACTGACCCGTATTGGATGTTTTCAAGAGAGGGGCAGGTTGGCAAAGGGACTGCACTGTGTGGGTGGCTCATCTATTCCCCATAAAGCTGTGGTAAGCATGGAGAATGAGAGTCCAGAGCTGAGCAGACAGTTTAGGAAGCACCTTCTGGATTGCCTGTTTGTTTCCCCGGTATCCCAGTCAGCATGCTCCAGCCTGATTGTCACTTAATGTCTTCCCATCCAGTGAGGTCCCTTGATGGATCCCAGTTTGTCCATGCCCTTTTGGAAGCATTGGTGCTGGGGAACTCCTCAGTGCAGGCAGGGTGGCTGTCTCCAACAGACAGGGCTTCCCTGCCTTTCCCTGAACCCTTTCATGGCGAGGAGGGGCAGCGGGATGCGGAGCAGAGCTGATTGTGACACGGAAAGCTGCCGTCCCCGCGTCACCCGGGCGTCCCCGTGAGCTGCTGGAAGGAGATGAGCCGAATCCTAGTCAAGAGCCCTGTCACAATGATGTCTGCACGGGGCTGAGGTTAAGTCATCCCTGGAGCCCGTCAGCACCGGGAAGTCAGCGGCAGGTTGCCCGGCTCCACTGCTGGAAACCTTGGCAGGGGAGACAACGCTCGGGGTTTGCCTTCCTTGATGGAGGATGAATTTTTAAGTGCGTGTAAGTGGTGACAGCTGAGGAGAGGGATCTACCCGAAGCCCAGCTCCCTGCGTGGCTCTGCTGCCGTGGCTGACAGGCGGCTCCGCAGGGCAGGGAGAGCTGGAGTCGGTTCTGCATCGTTAGCAGGATAATGGGCAATGTCCCAGCCACGGCCAGCGCTGTGACCCACAGCTGAGGCAGAGGGACAACAGAGCCTTCTCCTGCAGCTGGGGACAGCACCGGTCCCAGCCAGGGATGGGGATGCTCTGACAGTGGAGACAGGAGCTGTCCTGAGGATACCCAGCCTTGGGTCACACTGAGAAGAAGCAGGGACCTCCCCTCCTTTCAGGAGGTTTGGGGCATGAGCCATTCCTTTTGGCAAACTTCGAGGCTGTAGGGTTTAGCACCGTGAAGTGAGAGTTGTTAAATGTCTGGGCTGTCTGGACAGCGTTTGTTCATGGGGGTCCACGTGTGTATCCAGGAGGTCCCCTGAGATCAGGGATTTCAAAGCATTTAGGGAAGCTCAGGTTCTGTTGGGTTCCAGTAGAAGTTGGATCTTTATTGCCACAGCTCTCTGGAGGGTCTCACCCCAAAACATCACCTTCCCTGCCACTGCCCTATGGCTGTAAATCCACCAAGTGTTCTACTTCCCCAATATGCTAATGAATGAGTGAACTATAGTCATCTTAAAGGCCTTTTAGAAATTCAGTTTTGGACTTAATTCAATTTACAGATGATTTAAACGTGTAAAATGAGCTGTTCTTAAAGTTCATCGGAGAGTGAAGGTTTTGATCTAAAACTGCTGCTGTGCAGACCTGTGCCTGGCCACCAAGCAGTGCATGTGTGTGATCTGGATGGTGGTGGCCAGTGGCAGGGAGTGACAGGGAGTTGTGGATGTACTCTGGTCAGCAAAGATTGGCACAGGAAGAGCTGAGAGCTCTTTACTCGACCTGAGATCTTCTGTTCTAAAAAGCTGAGCCTTGGGGGAAAAAAATTGTTGCTCTGTTCTTCAGCCAGCTGTGTTTCACCATCACAGTCATGTTTTGTACCGTGGTCGTGGCCACCAGCTGGGTTTGGAAGTTGGTCTGGCAGGGCTTCAGTGCACAAGCTCCATCCATAAGGGATGCCTTGGTGTGTGTTCTGATGGCCAGGGATGCCATGACCCTTGGGAAGGGATGTCCTAACAAGGCTGGATTCTCTGGTGTGTGATAAGACCTTCAGTGCATATTGTAAGGAAGCCCTGATAAAATCTCTCAAAAGCTCAGAGGTCTGAAAAGGCTTTGAGGCTGCTCTGTCAGACTGGCCAGTAACTGGTGTGTTTGGAGGCTGATCTCGTGCCCTGTGCCACTGTTGGTGGGACAAGGATTTGGTCACAGGAGGTGGGGTGCTGAGACAGCCTCTGTGCTAAGCAGAAGGCGCCTTCAAAAATTGGCAGAAAGTTATCTCCCAGCCCCACGTAGGAGGCCCAGGCAGGGAGCCAGCCAGACTTGCTGGAGGTGACAAAAGTGCTGAGACCTGTGGAAATGGGCACCAAAACCAGTTGCTTCAGCAATCTTTCTCTGGGGCTCCAGATTTGGACAGTCACCAAGGCTTTGCCTGTGCTTTGCCACCAGAAAATGACATGTGAAGAGATGTCCTGGAGACCGCTGCTCGGTCTTTGGCATCTGCCCCTCCTGAAGAAGTCACAGCCATGTGCAGGGGCTCTGCAAGGAGCAGCAGTCTCCTCAAAAGACTCCCTTGTGTTTGAGGGAGATCCCAACTGATTTACTGCAGTCAAACCCCAGGGGATCTCCTTGCTTGGAGGAGGTAGAGCCATCTGGGTGGAATTGGATGAATCCTGCATGTGGCTTGATCCATGCAGCGATGGAGTGAACTCCAGGATGAGTGGGGATGGTTCCTGCATGCCCTCTGCCTGGGGAAGGATCCTCGTGGAGGGCTTTTCCATACCAAAGGATAGTGCCAAGGTGTCACAGCCAACCTTGGGTCCTCTTTTCCATCTCTTGACCCACAACTTAGAGCCATCCCAGGCCTCACTGACCTCTCACCCAACATCCCCTTGACTTCCCGCTGGATGCCACCACGGTCACGTTCAGCCACACAGATTCCTCAAGCACAGGAAGGCTCATTCCCAATCTGCAGTACCTTCCAAGGATTTTTGGGGCGCTGAACATGCAGCCGCTGCTCGATTGCTTCCGTGGCTGGCAGGCAAGAGCCTCTCTAAAAATAGTTGAGCACAATAGGGCCAGAGCCCTGCTCAGCACAGCCCCTGCCACTCTCCCCCCTCCTGCTCGCCGTAACGACCCTGCAAACACTAAATGGCATCTGAGTGCATTAAGCAGCAAACTCTCCGGTGACATAGCAATTACGGCTCTGAAATAGATTTGGTGCGTCACGGAAGATAAGGGTTTTGAAAGTTTCTGTTGTGATTATAGCTTGTAACTCCAACAAATAACAGGCTTGGTAATAAGAGGCTGCCAGCACAGCTATTGTGGTTCTCTCTCACTGATGGCACGTAAATTGCTATTAATGTCCTAAGTGTACTTGAATATGCCAGTCTCGGGGCGGCAGAGTTGGCTCTGTGTCTCTCTTTACACGGCCTGTCATTGTCGGGCTGATAATCTACAGTAATTGCTGCCTCTTGCAGCAGTCCAAGATGTGTAAGGGTGGATATTGCATCTCAGGGAGCTCAGGGATGGTGGGTCAGGGCCTGGCTGTGGGTGGGAACTGGCAGGGGCAGTGGGCATGGGGTGCACGGGGCTGGTGGTGCTCGTGCATCGCCTGGTGTCACACATCCACCCAAGACGGAGCAGAATGGGGTTTGCTAACCTGTGGGCAAGCTGAGGTGGTGATTCCTGCTTTCCTTGCTGTTGCTTGAACCCCTTTGCTCCCGTGCACGTATGGAAGAGCCACACAGGCACAGCAAGGGGTGTGCACACACCTCTTGTCTTTTTGGCTTTGTGCGTGTCCCGCTGTGCGGTGGTCTGGCTCCTCAAACGTGGGTCCTGGTGCCTGTCAGCTCTTTGCTCCCATCACAGCAGCCTCTCAGGCAGGCAGGAGCTGGGCAGCAGCACCTCAGGGTGGGGAGTTTTCCTACCCTCAGCCCTCTGGGGTGTGCAGGGTCCCAGCTGGCAGGGCCAGCATTGGATGATGCAGCAGGCAGTGGGACAGGCAGCCAGAGTGGGCAAAGCAGCCCGGGCGTGTGTAAAGCGGGACAGCGAGTGCTGCCAACTGGAGCTTGGGCAGTCCTTGGGAAGGATTAATTAGCCAAGCACTGAATCAATGTCAGAGCAGGCAGAGGAGGTTGGGTGCGACATCTGCTCCTCTCCGAAGGGGATGGCAGCCGCAGAGGAGCAGCTTCTGTGCGCCGCCGGCTCCTGCCCGCGGCAGCCGGGGCACTCCGGTATCTCAGCCCTCCAGCGCCTGGAGAATTTGGCTCTGCATCTGTTTGTAGGAGAGGAAACAAGTTGTCTGCCGTGGCTTGCTGCATGAACCCTCAGATGGGATACAGTGGTGGCACCTCTGTTGTGCTGTGGTTTCCCTCGATGGGGTGGGCACATGGAGTTTTTCAGGGGGACACGGCACGGCTCAGCAGTTCTGCGGGACCCATTGCTCGTTCTGCATGTTCACAGCACTTGAGTTCAGGTAACACTCAGGCTGCTGGTTCTGGACTGAGGTGTTTGCTGTTTTCTTTCTTCCATATGAGGAAGGGTCATAATCAGGGGTTAAAAAACCCCAAACAACCAGAGCTCAGGGTTCTGGAGAAATACGTTGGGGTTTTTTTAAGGGATAAACTTTCCGTGAGCACTTGCGGTTTTCTCAAAACCTGTTTTCAACCAGAAATGCTTCTGCCCTGTATCACTGATGGGGCCCTGTGGTTTGGGGTGGGATGGGGGAGTCAGAGGGGACATCTTTGCCTCCTACACCGCTCCCAGCTGAGGGAGAAGCTGGAGTGGGAGTGCTCTGAGGTGGATGGGCGCCTTGGGTGGGGCTATTTGTGCCTTGCCATCGGGTGACTGATGTCTCTGCGTGTCCCTTCCTTCAGGCTAATGGAGGTTGGCAAGACGCTACTACCCCATCGTCGGTGACCTCCCCCACAGAAGGCCCTGGCAGCGTTCACTCTGATACCTCCAACTGATCTCCCAGCAAATTGCATCCCTGGCTGAGCCAGCCCCGGCGGGGGCGGGAGGGGAGGGGGCCTCTCCTAACACCGCAGCAGTCAGACTGGAGGTGAACCCAATCAGCACACACAAGAAGACTCCTTCTCTTCTCTTCTCTTCGTCGGGATGCTTTTTTCAGCCAATCTGGACACTTCTTTATACTCTCTTCCCTTTCTTTTCTGGGTAGAAGCCGCTCT
>VZSR01002395.1:1945626-1973816 GCA_013398615.1 Brachypodius melanocephalos | reverse complement strand
CAAACCAACCCAAAACTGGGTTTGGCTGTTATTCTCAGCCCAAACACACTTTATGTGACCACATGTAGTAATTTCTCTGGGTTTATGTGGCTTTTCTCTTCCAGAAAGACCCAGGGCCTGCTCATCCCACAAGGCTGGGCTGGCTGCAGGATCTCCACGCTGTTTCAGAGCTCCCAGCAGGGATTTTGCAGGAGCACAAGCAGGATCAGAGATCTGTTTTTTCCAGGGTGACTGGCTTGGCAGGGCTTTGTGACCTCCCTGTGAGGACACCCAGAAGAAGGATGAAGGATGGGCACCCTTCCCCTGGTGTCACCAGCCACCGAGACACGTCCTCAATTAGCGCTGAAACCTGGATATAAATCAGGAAAAGCAGTGCTCAGTGCAGGAACTTTTCACTGCCAGCCCTGCAATAAGCAGAAGCTCACTGCAGAGGTGGATGGTGGCAAGGAGCTGCCAAAACCACTGGGGATGAGCAGGAGAAGCTTTCCTCTGCTTTTCCATGGCATATTTGTGCCCAGGAAAATGCCCTTTCATTGGATTTTCTAGCTGAAACCCCATGGAGACCAAATCCACTTGAAACCTATTGTATTTTCCACAAGCACTGATTTTATTTAAAAAAAAAAAAAGGAAGATATTTATTCACAGGGATCCAGGAGCTGACACTTCCCAAAAGGTCCCCACATTGACAACAGCAAGAGGAAGCAGCAGCTGCAGTCCCCCAATTCCACAGCCCCACGGGGTCCTGCACCCAGAAAAAAATGCTGTACACATGGCCTTCCAAACGATATGCACAAATAAAATTATAAAGAAACAGGAATATTTTACCTCCAGCGAGCTCCAGCTTTGCCTGAAGACACATTTTTAAAATAAAGGTGGGCCAGGCAGCTGGAAAGGGCGGCACCCAAAACAGAAACCACTTTTTCATGCTGTTGTTTGCACTGTCCCCCAAAGGCAAGGAAAGGAGGCTGTGCCATTCCCCCCCCACCAAGTCCTCAAAAAAAACATTGCAAAAAAATGGTTAACAAGCTCCAAGTGTCAGGGACAAGTGGAGCTGATGGGAAGGATTAGACATTAATGAGAGCCATCTTCCAGAGCATCCATCACTCTGCCTTCGTGGGTTTCTTAATGTGGTGGGAACTCTGCCATAGCTGGGTTCTTTTTATTTAAAGCAGAGATAAAAAGCTGGAGCGGTATTAATATTAATTAAGAGACAGACATTCGCAGAAACTTTCTTTACCCCGCGTCACACCCAGCTCTCAGCCCCACTTCAGGGAACAAATGGGATTTTTTTTTCCAGAAAGAACTAAATCGTCCTGAAGAATTTATGGGTCTTTGTCACTTCTGCTGGGACTTTTACCCCACAGGGCAGGAAGCAAAGGCTGCACCAGATGAAAGCTGCCCACAACCCAGTTCTCTGTCCTGGATTGTCTCGCAAATATTTCCATTTTTCTTGAATTTCCCTGTGGAATTTGTGAAAGGCGGGGGGAACCTTGTGCTGATGCTGAAACGAGATCTTAATTTTTGCAAAGCGGGAAGGAAAGAAGTTTGGAAGGAAACGCCGTGGGTTGGCACATTTCCCTCATTAGGGAAGAGAGCTGAGGGGTTTAGATGCCAAAGCTGCTGGATGCTGTGAGAGCTGCTCCCAGTCTCAATTTTGGGCTGGCAGAGAAGCAAAGGCAGGAGCAGCTCGTTTGAAATAGGGAAACTGAGGCACACAGGCTTTCCTCACTCTGGGGTCAGCATCCCACTCCCTCCACGTTGAAAGGATGACAGAGCAGGGATGTTACAGGACACCAGGCTGGTGAACATAATGAATAAATCCTGCCCAGGCACAGCCCTGATCATGATGCCTCCAGCCAAGGGCCAGCAGAACACAAGGGGATGGGAAAGCAGGGCTGGGGGAGGTCCCCTCTCTCATCCCTCAGCACCCCAAGGATGCCCCACTGCCTAATTTTACTCTGCTGCCTCTTTGGTTGCCTTGAGCCCAGCTTCAAGATGGAAAGCTTCAGAAATAAAACTTCAGAAAATTTTAAAAAATAATTTTTAAAAAAATCAGATTTTTTTATTTCTGCTTCAGAAATAAAAATTGGGAGGACAGAAAAATAATAAATAAAGCCTTGAAACCTTCTGGAAAAACTTCTGACTGCTGAAATAATGCACGCAGAGAAGAGATCAAGGGTGATAAGTAAAAATATCCAGCTCAGTTCGGGGGGACTCCACCAATTTGCAGTGGGGGAAAGGTAATTCTGTGGTCAGTGATGAATACCAGGGCTGTGGGTTGGGGGGCTCCTCTGCCCCGCAGGTGAGGACACGGCCCCTGGCCCCAGCCCTGCCTGTCCCCAGTCTGTCATTCGGGACTCGGCCACGAGATGGAGGCTTCTGCCTGCAGAGAGGAGCAGGGCAGCGCTGCACAGACCCCAGAGAGGTCTCCGGCCACTTGTGGGGTCCCCAGCTGCTGTCCCCAGCCCTTGGGGACACTGCCCAGCCACTGCCGTGCTTTGGGGATGGATGGTGATGCGGCCCAAGAGTGTTCCCAAAGGTGATGGCTGCACCCTGATCCCAATGCCCAAGAGCCTTCCCAAAGGTGATGGCTGCACCCTGATCCCAATGGCCAAGAGTGTCCCCAAAGGTGATGGCTGCACCCTGATCCCAATGGCCAAGAGTGTTCCCAAAGGTGATGGCTGCACCCTGATCCCAATGCCCAAGAATGTTCCCAAAGGTGATGGATGTACCCTGAGGCTCCCTTTCCAAAGCCAGGTCACCACCGGGGTTTGCTGCAAAACCTCCTGCCTCAATTCAGTGGAAAGCTGGAGTAAACAGGAGGGGGATTCTTTGCCCCCTTCCCCACACCACTGCCCCCTCAGGAGCCCAGGAACAGGCTGTGAAGGCAAAACAGGGCTGGAGTGACCCCACAAGATACTCTTGGTTGGAGGAAAACTGTCAGGAATTTCAGTCAGACATCCTCAGCAAAAAACATCATGTTTCAGCAAAATTGTGACACTCTCCACTTGTGCTTGTTGTTTCTGTTTGTTTGGTTTGGGGTTTTTTTTCATCTGGCTAGCAGGGAAATTGGAGGAAAGCGTTTTGGGTGTGTGCTGGAGGTTCTGGTTGGCGAGCTGAACTGGAACAGCAGTGGCTGTGCCAGAGCAGACAGGACAACACCCCCAAAGGAAAACAAGCTCCTGCTCCCGGTGTCATTTAGAAGGTGCAGATCTTCCCAGAGGGATGGGAATTCCCCTCTCCTGCCTGTCTGAGCCCCTCACAGGCGTGTCCCTGTCCCCAGGGGTGCCCGATTTCCCCTGGATGCTCAGGCCAAGGTGATGCCAAGGAACGACCCCACTGATTTATGGCGTGGCCGTGCCTGTGTGAGGGGTGACAGTGAAGCTTTGCCAGCCTGTTTCTTGCATTAAGTGGTGCTGGCAGGGTGACCCAGGTGGCAGTGACACTCAGAGGTGTCCCTTTGAGCCACACCGGGGACAAATCCCCGCTGCCACCCGGGCAGTGCCACCCCGGCGGGGCAGGGCGCTGCGGCGGAGGTGATTAATTAGCGGCGGTGAACATGTGTCGGCCTCCACATCTGCCCCTCGCCAGCAGGGCACCGTCAGCGCGGTGTCACCGCGGTGTCACCGCCTTGCCGCTCACCTCCTTCCCCGACGTGATCGGCTGCGACATCCGCGCCAGCTGCTCCGAGCGGGCGAACGTGGGCAGCTCCTGCTGCCAGCCCGGCCACGGGCACCTCCTGCCCAGGCTCTCCCTGGGTACCCGGGGCTGTGTCCCCACTGTCACTGCGGGGTCAGGGGCGGTGGCACCTGCGTGTCCCTCGCTGCCGGTCCCCGATGCTGTGAGCAGCGGCCGTCCCACGTCCCGCCTCGCAAACCTTTGGATGTCGGAGGATTCCGCCAGCACGCGGGTTTCTCGTGCTGCATTAGTAATTAATGCGATCGTTAATGGCGTGCTGGGGGTGATTGGCTCGGCAAAGCCGCTTGCAGCTGCTCGTGGTTGAGGTGGGACGGTGACAAGTGCTTGGAGCATCTGAAGCAGCGCTCTGCAGGCAGAGACAGAGGGACACAACTGGCACGCACCGCGCTGCCCTGGAAGCTGGCACAAACACAGATGGGATTTTTATCCTTAAGGAATTTTTAAAGAGCTCGTGCGCCTTCCTTGTCCGCATGCGAGGTCCTTTTTGGGATCTCGCTGTTTCTGGGCGTACTGTGTAAAGTCCCATCCTTTCCCCCAGGGTTGGAAAACCCCTGTCCAGCATCATTCCTGATTTCCTAATCCCGGTCCCAGGAAGTGCTTCCCACAAACAAGGCATTCGCCGTCTCCCGCCTGCAGAGCCCTCACCACATCCCTCTCCTCCGCCCGCCTCTTTCCACAAAACTTGTAGGAACTTAATTATCTCTGAGACTCCTCTCCCTCTCAAAGCAGGGCCAGCAGCCTTCAAGAGATAATAACAGGGACGGACAGGCGGCGAGCACGGGAACGCCGCATCCTCTGCGAGCAAGGTCAAAACCATCCCTCCACCCATCCCTCCGCCGAAGATCGGGACAAACCCGAGCGAGAGGGCAGAGCCATCCATCCCTCGCTCGCAGCCACAAGTGGGAATTGGGAGGAGGAGGAAGCGGGAGATGCTGGTGCCGGCCGTCAAGCAGCGGGCCGGTAATAACCTCATTATGAGCCGGAGCTGCCGGCCAGGGGGGGGCAGGTGCCGTCCTGCTGCTGCCCACGCTCCACCGGCAGCTTGCGGAGCCGCCGAGTTGTCAGGCTGTCTCCTGCCTCTCACCTTGCTTCTCATTAGCTCCCCGCCGTGCTGCCGTGCGGGCAGATGGGGCAGGGCCCCACCGCCGTGCCGGCAGCGCACAGAGCCCGAGCACATCCCCTCCGTCTGCCCTGCAAGGCTGCGTGTGAGCACGGCCGCGTTTCCCGTGGTGGGGATGGGTGATTTCCCCACCAGCTGCGCGGTCCAGGCCGTTCCTGGGTGTCCCGGTGGGTGATGTGTCTGTCCGGAAGGCAGGAAGGAGGAGAGCTCTGGTGGCTCTGTGCAGCAGCACAGCCCCGGTGAGGGCCATGCCCCAGGACAAGGGGACAGCCTGGTGCTGTGCTGGGGGTGGCCAGGGGGCTGAGTTCAGCAAGTCACCCTGGGGAGCAATCTTGGGCAGTCCAGGGATGCATTCCCTGCCAAAGCAAGGCACACGTCTTCCAGCAGGAGCGGCCAGAGCTCTGAGATGCTGCCTGGGCAGCCTCCAAAGCAGGACAGGGACCAAGAGAAATGTAAGTGAGCAGCAAGGACCAGGCCAGAAAGCACAAGCACAGGCAGAGGGAAAAGGATGGGACTGGTTGGTCAATTCCTACTAGATACCATCTCCAGGAAAGGGGCTCCTACACACTTCCCCCATATCCCACACATCTGCTATGCTTCGAGGGCAGGAGATAGACCAGGAAACACAACCCTGTGCTCTTCACAAGAGCAAAGCAAAGCACAAGCCCCTGCGTTTGTCCAGAATAAGCGACACTTCCAGGATGGACAGATATTCCCAGGCAGAGCTAAGTTATCCAACAGCATGGCAAGAGTTGAGCCCATTATTGAGAGCAAGGGCTCCCTGCCATTTATTGCTTGAGGATCAAATTGCTGAAGCATCTCCAGCAAGCCAGCTCCAGCAGGAGCATCACCAGGTGTGGGGGAGTCACTGTCGGGGGCCACAGGCTGCCAGCAGCACAGGGGGACACACAGTGCAGCTGCTCTGCCAAGGGGACCGTGTAAGACCCCCAGAAATGCCATGGGAATGAGAACCTGGAGGATGCATGGATGCCCTGGGAGGAGATGACCCAGTGTATTCCTCTTCTCCAAGAGCCTGACTGGTTTTGCTGTGATCAGGATATGCAGCCACCCTGATCCATCTTCGGTCTTGGCTACCCAGCAACATCTGGATCAGAAACACCAAAGCACTGAATTAAGGGAGAGTGGGGAAGGGGCTCTCCATACCCCTGCACTCTGCCAGCCTTTCTACCTTCTGCTGCCCCCAGCTTTTTCCTCCAGCCCTCTCCAGAAATGTCAAGCTGTCTTTCTAACCACACCAATTTCCCCCTCTCCCTGGGGGGATTTGTGTGCTGCTCCCTCACTGCAGTGACCCCCAGAGCTTCTCCTGGCCATGCTGGGGGGTGGCCTTGCTCTTGCTGCAACCATGGTGATGGTCACACCACCGAGAGTCAGGGCCCCAAACAGGCCTCCCCAAGCTAATATTTGCCTAAAGCAGCATTCAGGATCACCATGGATGAGCCCTCTCAGTTGTCCTAAAACAAACCAGGACACCTCTGCACCGAAACCACAGAGGCCCCAGCAGCAGCCATCTGCCAAGCTGTGCCTGTTCACACCAGGGGAGAGAGAACCTGGCCATAGAAACAGGATTTTTTTTTTCTTTCTGATGTTACCCCGCACTCAAATAAAGCCTGTTTTGGAGGAGCAGCATGAATGCCCCCATCAGTGCCCTCCAATTCCCCCACATGCAGGCCAAGAAGGTGGCTCAGCCCTGCCAGCCCCTCACCTCCCACAGGGATGCTCTGAGCACCAGCAGAGCTGAGAAAACCCCTCTGCCCCAGAGCCAGCACCTTCACTGAGGTCCTCAACCCCACAGAGGAGACAGGGCATGGGGGGCTCCTGATCCAGCCTGAGGGTCACAGCCCCAAACCAGCAGCACTAACTGAGGAAGGATGAGGCCTTTTTTCCTCCTTTTCCCCCCTTTTTTCCTCCTTTTTTCCCTCTTTTTTCTTCCTTTTCCCTCCTTTTTCCTCCTTTTTTCTCCATTTTCCCTTTTTCCTCCATTTTTCTTCCTTTTCCCCTCCTTTTTTCCTCCATTTTTCCTCTTTTTGCCTCCTTTTCCCTCCTTTTTCCTCCTTTTTTCCTCAATTTTTTTCTCCTTTTTTCCTCCTTCTTTCCCCCAATTTCCCTCCATTTTCCCTCCTTTTTTTCTCCATTTTTCCTCCTTTTCCCCTCCTTTTTTCCTCCTTTTTTTCCTCATTTTCCCCCCTCTTTCCTCCTCCATTTTCCCCCCTTTTCTCCTCCTTTTTTCCTCCTTTTTTCCTCCTTTTTCCTCCTTTTTTCCCCCTTTTTTTCCTCCTTTTGTCCAGGCAGGCTGCCGTGGCAGAGAAGGAGCTTTGAAGGCACGCAGTACCTGTGCAGAGCAGAGGGGGTGAGTTGGGGGGGGAATGTAGGGGTGTGCCAGCGTACAGAGCTATTAATTAAAACTGCTCAGTCAGATGCTATAGAGAGATTAGTTGTCACATTGTGTTAATGGCAAGCTTGGCAACGCCGCGAGAAGGGGCAGGACTGCCCGCCGTCCCCTCAGCTGTTCAAGTGCCACGTTTATACCCAGCCAGAATGACTAATTGGCAGGTTTTGTCGAACAGAAGCCCCCTTGTTATTGGGAAGAGATCGGTGCCTTAATGAAGGAGAGGGAGGAAGGGGAGATGTGGGTTCAGAGGAGCTGCAGCCACCCCCTGTGGCAGTGGTGCCCAGGGAGGCAGAGCTGCTGTCCTGTCCTTGTGGCACAACAGGGAGGCTGGAAAAGCCCAGAGCCATGGAATGGCACGACGCTGGGCTCTTCAAAAGTGCACCAAACTCACAGTCAGCCCCAGAGCTGGGTGCCTGTGAAGAGATGGAAATGCCTTCCTGGACCCTCCCAGCTCAGGGGTTGATCACAGGGCAGGACTCCCCCAGATCTGCACTTCATCCTCCTTCTCAGGTGTCAGATTCTCTCTCCTCCTTTCTGTTCCTCGCCTCCTTTTTCTTGCTGCAAGGAGAAATGGAGCACAGATAAAGGCTTGGGGAAGCTCCCAAATGGCAGCTCCAGGAGGGCACCACAGCCTTGGCTACTGGAGGATGCTCAGTGCAGGCTGGGCAAGCACAGAGCCCACCCAGCCTTGCCTCAGGGCATGGGGTAGGAGGCACCTGCTGCCTATTCTAGCTGTAATTTCTCCTCTTCTTTCCCACTGAGGTGCCCTTCCAAATTTCTACACCTAAATTAACTCCTTTTTGACATGGGAGGAACTCCTGATCTGAGCCCTCTTGTCCCCACCGGCTGGGACAGAGATGTGCTGAGCTCTGTGCTTGTGCACAGCCCGTGGAAAAGCTTTTGGTGAGCACAGCTGACACAGAAAAGCAGAGAGTGGTTTGGTATTAGCCCTGCAATCTTTGAAATGACTGGTGGCAATGGCCAATGTTTCTGCCCTCTGATGGACAACCATACCCTGAAGGAGGAGGATTCAGGGGGAAATGCTCTTCTCCCCATTTTCCAGAAGGAAATTCAGATGTGGGGTCACAAAGCCCTACAGCTGTCCACCACATCAGAGCCTGCATCATTTATGCACCTGGAATCTTGTCCTGGTTGGTTTGACAGGGTTCTCTTTGCAAAAGTGATGGGTGTAAAACCGAGGTACAGCATGGTTGTGCCACCTACTCCAGGGACTTACCTAGATATCCCCATCCCAGTGTTTTCCTGAGGTTTTCCAACTGATCAGCCTGTTTAGCCTGACCAACACAGATCCCACAGGTCTGATTCTGCCCAGAATGACTGGTTCTCCTCCACCCCAAGTTCAGCTTTATTTTGTGGATTCTGGCCATGCTGGAGGGCAACAGGGAGCACACGGGGATGCTGATGTAGAGCAGCAAGGCTTTCCTTCTCCCCCAGGCACTAGCTTGAGAAACTAGTTGAAACTCATTGAAAATGAGCTTTGTATGAGGGGTTTCAGCAAGTTTCCAAGCTGCCCTGCTGGCCCAAGGTGTAACCCTCTGATTGCCATGGAGAAGGCAGGTGAACCCTCAGTGCTGCTGAGCAACACCAAGCACACTCAGTGGGTGTGCAGCAGGAAGGTGACTTCCTTCCCAAGGAGGGCTGGAGGGTCTGTCACCCCTCTGCCACCTCCAGGTAGCCCCAAGGCCAACAGCAACTTGCCCCAAGAGACTTGGGGGTGCCAAATTCAGCAGTAACCTGGGGTGGGAAGCAGCTTTTTACTTGGATTAGCTCTGGGGCGGGATGGAACTCTGCTCAGGCACATTGTGTGCTCAGCAAAGCTGTAATTTCTTCACAGTAGCTGGTCTAAAGCTAAGCTGGACACGAATTTAACTTAAAACCAGTGGCCAGTGGAGTCATTTCAGCCCAAATCCAAGCTCTGTGCTTCCATACCTGTTTGTGGGTGCCCAGCTGGTCTCTCTTGAAGTCAGCTCAGTCACATCCCCAGCCATCGGGCACCTCAGCTGTTTCACTGCAACCTGAACCTGCCACCAGCCCCCGGGCTGTCTGTGGATGGAGGTGGGGCAGACAGGTCACCATCAACACCATTTGCTCCCCGAGGCCAGATTTTGGGGTAGGGTGATGTGACAGCTGGACACGCAGAAATTCCCACAGCACTGGTGTGGTTCACACCTCCAAACAGCCTGTCCCTAAACAGCTTTTTGGAAGGTCACTGAGTGATGCCTTCAAGCAGCCCTGCAAGTCTCCCCCTTGGCCCCAGGGTGTACCTGGAGATGACCATTGGTGTGTCAGCCCTTAGCACTGCTCCAAGGCAGTCCAGAACAGAATGCCAACCTTCTCCATGTACTTCCCCCTGCTGATGGTTTCCCATTGTTTTAATTTTTTCCCCAACTTTACCATTTCACAAGTCCTTACTATGCAAATTTCTGCAAGCTCCCCGTTGCCTGTCAAGAGGAACAGGATGGGGTTTTGTCCTGAAGACTTTGCTTCCTTTGCAAGCCAGACTTCTGCAAACTTTATTTTTTTTTGTACCTAATCCTTTGTTCCCAAGATGTCACACTGACCAAACCAGACCCAAGCAAGGAAAGTATTGCATTGCACTGAAAAAAAAATCCCAAATCAACAGGGACAAGTGCTGGACCCAAACTTTTCCTTTGTTCTCTGCTTTTGGCCACTCCAAGCCACTCAGTGCCATCCCCCATGCAGCAGTTACCTGTCACAGAAGACACTTTGTCCATGTGTTTGAGGCCAAGTTCTAATCAGTGAACATAATAGGGCAGGATGAGTGATAGATTGACACAATTAATTTCCATGTTCCCACCAGTAACACTGATTTTAGGGCACTCAGCCTTTACAAGTCACTGAATGCAAGGGAACACTTGGCTCTGATCTGTTCAGGAAAGGTCAAAAGGGTGCTCAGATCTTCGAAAGGAGCTCAGCTGCTCGAATGCCCTTCAGGGTTTTGATGTCTGCCCCAGCCCTGAAGCCAGGAATTGCCTCTGGCTGTGTCTGCTGAGGAAGGGCCCCCTGAGAAGGTGGTGTGAGCACATCTGTGGCACTGCTTGGACTCTCAAGGCTTCCCTGAGCCCGTCCATCTACACGGCACAAGTAGGGGATGAGTTCCACTGGCTGTTGATCTTCCAAAGCCTGGCTCCAGTGCCCAATCCTTTTCCATCTTTCCTGACCAGGAGCTGATGCTGGCCAGCCCTGTGGTTTGTTCCTGCTGTAATGGCTCTCACAGCTCATCACCAGCAGAATGTCCACCTGCCCTTCCCATCCTGACCCAGCTGGAAGGACACAGGTCCCACGAGAGCAGTCATGAACAAACAGCCCATGTGGTTGAGAGAAGAGGAGGAGAGAGGTCCCACTAGGATTTTACACTGCTGGGAGACAGAAATGAACCAGTCAGGAGGGTGTTCTAGCCCTGCTTGTGGCTGTGCTGGCTGTGTCCTGGTTTGGGGACTCCAGGGTGGGATCTGGCCTGATTCTTCTCCTCGCAGAGAATTCCACAATAGCATGAGTGGTGCTGTAAAAGCAGCCCATCAAGTGAGTGGGAGGGTGTTAAAGCAGCCTATGAAGGCTGGTTTCATGGCCCATTTTGGGGAAACCCAGCGTTTTTTAGGCACATTAGCAGGTTGTAACAAACCGAGAAGGAGATTATTTTCAAATCCAGCGTGGATCCTTTCTCGGGCCATCCCGCACAACACCCTGGGCTCCCCAAATCCCTGACTCCGTATTCCCCAGACCTCTCCCCATGCCCTGGCTGCCCCATCCTCTGCCCTGCACCCCTCCTGCGTGCCCTGCCATGGAACAAAGCCTGTCCTAAGAGAACAGCAGCAGGTGAGCGCTGCACAAAGCAGCCGTGCTATGCTCGGCATCCCCGCGCCGGGAGATTCACCTGTGTGTGCCCAGACAGTGAAGGATTGTTTGGAGCAAAACACTGTGCAATCAAGTGGAGATAGCAGAGGCAATGGGGTCAGGCAGGCTGCCTGGGGCATCTTTCATCTCCAGCTCGGGGAGGTGGGGTGTAAAAGTGCGTGCTGGCTGGGCCCAGGGTGGGCTCAAAGGCAGCCTTGTTCTGCCAGCTATCTGCCATCTCTCTGATGTCACACGTTTCATTTGGGCAGCTCACTTCAAAGGCCTCCTTCTCGTGCTCCCTCCCTCCCTTTCTCCCTTCTGGTTTGGGTTTTGCTGTTGGAGGGATGATAGCCCAGCTTTCCAAAAACACGTATTGCCGTACAATTTAAGGGGAAAAAAAATTTAAAAAATCAAAGATTCTTAAAGAGCAGCTGCTGGAGTTAACCCAGTTCAGGCAGGGCACAGCTGGGACACTCACCAGGAAACCAAGATCTCTCATTCTCCTTCCCAGCAGCAAATCTAAACTTATCCTGCCTCTCCAGCACCCCAAAACCTCCTCCACTGACAAGAGGCTCCCCTTTATATCCACATCCACCAACGTTTGCAGGTCCCTTTGTGTCCTCCCTCCTGCCAGCCACGCGTGCAGTCCCTATCACAGGTCCAGTTTCGGCTGGAGTTTCTGACAACCCCTGCTTGAAGCACATCGAGCAGCACCTCAGCAGAGCTGTGGCATCAGCACAGGCAGCATCCAGCTCCACAGCCCCTGCTGGGTGCCTTGAGGCACGTCCCGCAGGCGGGAGGCCAAAATACCAGCCAGAATAGCAGCCACGGCGTGTTGGCCATGCCAAGACAAGACATCTTGCTCAGCTGCAGCCTCTTGTTGAACAACTGTCCCTCTGCCAAGCTGCACAAACTTGTCCAAGGCTGCACAAGAGAAAGATGGCATTTCAAAGGGCTAATAAGGCTCTGGATGCAAAGTGCCTGCTGGGGAAAATGGGCATCCCGGTAAGTGAAGCCTAAAGAGCAGAGCACGGCCAGACACAGTCAGCAGCACCCTGGCTGAAATAAGCACCAGGTGAATTCTGGTTTTTGAGTTTTGAGCCTCTACACCGAGGCCTTCTCAGTTTTGGTGACAGCAGTGAGAAAACGTCCATCAATATCCAAATAAAAAGATGAGAAACTCGGTAGAGGGAAGAAAAAATAAAACAACAACACACCAACTGCAGAGCCATCAGCCTGCTGACCTGCCCAAGGGTGCCTGGGCCACAGGGTGTAACTATTCTAGATGGAGCCAAGCTTGCCTCAAGGGCAGCTGGTGGCTTCTCCCAGGGGTGCTCTGATCCTTAGCTGCCACACTGCAGCCCCTGAGGGTCCCCCAATGTTGGAACCCTGGGCATTGAGAATTTTAGACTTTCTGTGCTGACAGGCACTGACCCCCAAGCAAACACTGCATTGACCTCAGGCTGTGGAACAGGCTCCCAAAATTCAATGACAGCACTGGGATTATGGGTGTGGGGTTTGAATAGAAGTGTGTGATATCACAGGGTGGAAAACTTAGAGTTTAATGTTTTAGAATATACAGTATAGTAATATATATAAAGCAAGCAAGATGGAGGATTTAAGGCATAGGCTGAGTCCTTCTTTGTCACCTTTTTCTTCGTGAGTTTGGGTGGTGTTTTGTAATCGGAGAGAAAAGTTCACGTTGTGGGCCATGGGTGGTTGGTTATTGGGTTAAAAGTAAAAGGTTTGTCCTTAAAAGGTCTTGCAAAGAGCTAGAGATGGCTCCATTTTTACTTTGTTAGCTAGAAGTGCTCCCAGCTTGTGAAACTGCAATATAGATAAGAATTAATAAACACCTGTGTCCAAACACGAAACACCATCTCTCCAGAATTTAACCCCGATTCTGGCAGAAAAGAAGATAAAAAGCAATAACCCAAATCTCCCTGGCTTCTGCTGCCACCTCAGCACCCTGGGACAGGCAGGAGTTGAGATCTGCTGCCCCTGCTCTGCCTGGAGCCTGCTGGGGCACCTCCAGCCCCACCCTGAGCATCACCTCACCCCACAAGGAGAGGGGACACAGGAGAGGGGATAAATTTGGATCCAGGAAACCATTCTGAGGCCTCGAGGAACAGAAATCCCTGGGGGCCATTCCTCAATGCTGACAGCTGGCAGAGGGGCAGAGGTTCCCTGAATGCCGGCAGTGTGAGCAGCAGCCTCTGCTCCCCAGCCCGAGCATCCACAGGAGGATTTGAAGGACTCCCAGAACTCACTGGCAGGTATTAAAAGTTCACTGGGGCTGTAATAGCAATCTGTCAGCCCGCTGCTAATCCGTCTTGACAGAAACTTTATAAGAAGCTGAAGCGTGGTAAATAGTGCTGGAGTTTAGGCAGAGCGAGCACGAGGAGGGTGGTTTAGAGCAAAGGGTGTTTTCCACGGACCTCTGACCAAAAACCCGTGGGCCAGCTCAGGATTTGACTCCTTAAATGCCTTCTCTGGAGGAGAAAAAGGAGAGACGTGAAAAAGAAGAGAGGTTTTTAGAAGGGAGCAGCACCTTGAGCAGCTGAGGCGCTGTGCCAGGGGCACAATAGGGGCTCTGTGTGCCCGGGGACAGGGACAGCACACGGAGGGGTGCTCAGGGCCACCCTCCGACACACCTGCGCTCACCTCCCAGTCAAGAATGCAAGCCATTCACATCTGCAAATCCCGGGAAAGCCATTAGGGCTGAAACTGGATCCCCCCAGCCCGGGAGGGAAGTGTGCCCGAGCATCGCTGCGGGTTTGGGGACCGTGCTGTCAGCTGGGTGTGGCAGAGCCCTCAGCCTGGGCTGTGCCATCCAGGTGACCTGTGGAGAGCCAGGGTTTGTGTCCTCCAGCCCAGGACAAGCAGGTGCAGCCTCCTGGAAAAGCACTTTGGGGGTGTCTCTAGGACAGCCAGGCTGCTGCAGGGGTGCCACACCAGTCACCCACCAGTGCAAACCACACGGAAAGCACAGCTCAGAATGACAGGACTGCACTGAAGGACAGCTTCCCATGGCTCTCCAGCACAAAAGGGAGGCTTCCAGGTGCCCTGTAGGTTTTATTAGGGCCCAGCAGCTGAGATGCCACTTCCAGTGGGTTCCCAGTGCTGGGGCAGGTTTGTGTGTGTTGGCGCTGCCCTCGACATTCCCTGCTGTAGGTTTGCTCTGGAGCAGATGGCAAAGTTTCATCACCATCTCTGTCTTTCGCTGCTCCTCAGACTTTTGCCTTTTAGCTGAGGGTCCTGCTCCCTCACTGAAGCACCCCACACCCCAGCAGGAACAGTTATTATTAGGGTAACTCAAGACTTGGCTCACAGGAAGGGTTTTGCACCCTGTTAAACTCTCAGTGGCTTTTTCAGCCTCACACTCACTACAGCTTGCTGCTGAAAGAGGGATGGAGAGCAAGACTTTTAGCTGGAAAGAAATTAAAGGACTTTTAGCACCCTGCCAAGACACAGACACCTGGATCAGAGGCAAATAGATCCAATAAATAAAAGCATGCCCAGTGTGGAGCCAGCAGAGTGAGCAGTAGCAGTAACACACATCCTCCGCACTCCAGCACACCACGTGTGCTTGTGGGCCCCCAAATCAGCTGAGCAAAACTCCTGGGGTTCCTCCAGCAGAGAAACCCATCAGCCAGAAGGACTCAGCAGCAGCCCAGCTACTGGGAAGCCTGATCTGCCACGGCTTTGTGAATTCCTCTGGTGAGCAGCCACAACCCCTTCCTCACACCTCACCTGCAGGGGTGACATCGCAGCCAGCGCAAATCCGGCAGTCCAGCAAGGGATGTGCTCCCACTGAAAAGTCCCCATGGAGCAGGAGGGAACAGGAGGACAGGTTGATAAATCTCTTCAGCATTCCTTTGTGCAAGACCCAGAGAAACTTAACCCTCGAATTATTTTGGCAAGGAGCTGACAGTTGCATAAGCCTCGCCTGAGCAGAGAAGCAAGGCAGAAACATTTGCTGGGAAAGAAAAGAGGAAAAACTCCTTGCCTGGCTGGGAATGCAAAAATGGACCTGTAAACAGCAGCTGAAAAGGGAATACGTGTACTTGGGTGAAAGTTTGAGTAAACTCAAACATCATGACAGATGTCAGCAGCAGCAGGGAGGTGCAGACCAGGTAAATCCACTGTAAAGCCATAAATGCCCACCGACTTCTCACTAAGGAACCACCTTGAAACAATCCCAGAGGAACCCACAAGTTTGTGTCATTTTTTTTTTTTTTTTTTTTACATTTATTTTTTTTTCCCCAAGCCCAGCTTCCCCTCAGCACGTTGTCATCATCTTCCCCAGGAGCAGAGTTGCTCCCAGGAAACCAAATCCCCGCAGGCACAAAGCACCCACTGTGCTGGCCCCGATGCTATCGGGAGGGGCTGGCCGGGTGCAGGCGGTCAGGCAGCACCTTAAGCTCGGGTGGCCCCGGGTTTTGGGATGAAACAAGACTCCTCCTCCTCCTCCCCCAGCACACCACAGCTTGGAGGCCATCCTGGGGAGGAATGGAAGTGCAGCATCTCCTTTTCTTATTCGTATTTCAAGGGGAAGCTCCAGCCCTGGCTGACACAGCTCTCCCACCAGGAGCTTCTGTCAATCCCATCACTGCCACAAACATTTGTGAGCTCCTCACCAGCTCCTGGCTGGAGGTGAGCTGGCCACAGCAACAGCAGATTTTTATTTCGAGGCGAGGAAAAAGCGAGCAAGTCAAGGAAGCAGCTGTTAAACCGCAGGAATAATCAATTAGGAGGCAATTTCATCGTTTTGAACAAGCTTGCTCGTAATTAAAAGCCTTCTGAAGGAAGTGATTATGCTCTAATTGATGGGGGCTGTAAAGCCCAGGAAGGAGGCAGAGCAATGGTTTGTGCGACCATTTCTGGGGTCACGGAATGGGCTGCGGGTCCCACCACTGCTGCCCAGCACATTGCAATGCTCTCGAGGATGCCACTTGCCCTCGGGCTTCTTTATGGCTCTAGCAAAGCCTCCCTGAGGTTTTTCTCTGGATTCGTTGCCCTTTTACCCCCCTCACAGTCCCAGGCAGCCCAGCCTGACACGGGAAAGGCTCTGGTCAAGCACCAGCCACGCTGCTCTCCTTCCCTGCCACTGCCTGCAGATGGCTCAGAATGGGCCCCACTTCTCACAGCTTGAATCTGAGGAGCCAAACAGGCTTTCAGGTGATCCACGGGCCAGGTGGGACTGCCAGCCACAGTGGGACTGCTCCTTTTGTCTAACAGCAAAGTGACCACCTCATCTTGCCCAACCACCCTGCTCCCAGCTGACATGCCCTTTTTTATCTTTGTCACCGTCCTGCCTGAGCTTCCCATCTTGTCTCCAGCTCTGACACCCCAGCCTTTGTTGAAAAAGCAGTTTTGGGCCCCGTGGGATTAGGCTTCATGTGATGGCCCCCGGGTCTTCTGCTGGGATGTCACCGCTCCTTCCTCACCCCTCCGCCTACTCCAGGAGGAGACAGAGCAGCCAGCAGTCAGTCCTGGCTTCTGGCAGGCTCCAGCTAATCCTTTTGGAGGAGTTTCACCAGCCTCCTCTCCCCAAACTCCTCAGGGGCTCTCTGGTTACTTCCCAAACACCTCCACACACTCTGCTGCCGAGCCAAACCCTCCAAGGCTGGGACACCGAGTGTGAGGTTGTCAGGACAACACAAGCAGCCACCCAAGGCACAGGTGTTACGCTGCATCTCCAGTTCCATGACCTCATGCTGCATTTTCCAGGCAGTCCCTGCCTCTCTGAGCAGAGCTGCTCGCTGTTTCCCCTCTCTCCCTCCTGCACAGCCTCGGGGCTCTCCGTGCTCGCACATTATTTTGAGCTGGTGTTGAGCACAGACTCGTTTCCTCGCGGATGCTCTTGGGAACGTGCAGAAAAAGCCCGAGGCTTGGTGGATCCCTCCCTGCACAGTCCCTGCTCTCCCAGGCAGATATTATTGCAAGGAGCAGAGGCCAGAGAGCCAGAGCTGCTGGGGGCCGGCCAGTTTGAGAGCCAAAGCTCAGCTCTCCAGAGCACCAGCCTTGTCTGGGCTCTCTAAGAATCCTAAAGAAGGTTGGGTAGGAGCAACTGGTTGGGGTTTTTCGCCCCACTCGAGGCCACCAAATGGGTAGGGCTGTAGGGCAGCTCCTTCTGGGGTTCACCACCAGCTCCACATCGCTCTGCCACTGGGATTCTCCTCCTGCCACTGGGATTTTCCTCCTGCCACGGATCCACCCTGCATCGAGAGCGTGATCCAACCCACCAGGCATCCCTGTGAAAGAGCCCCCTGTTCTCGGGGTCATCACAGGGGAAATCCGATCTCCCCTCCGAAGCGGCGGCTCCGAGGGCCCGGGGCAGTGGGAATCTGCAGCTCCTCACCGAAAGTGCTGCGGGTATTTGATCACTCCCGGTGTTTTGACACGGCTCGCAGTTGGATACGCTCGTCCTCAGCCGGTGAACTTCGGGCTGTCAATCAGGCAGGCGCACGTCAGCCTCCACAGCAGCGTCTAGGAGGTCTACAGCTGACAAGATAACCTTTCCATGACCAACACAGTTGCCACTTAGAGGAACGGAGACGAGAATTTGGTCTGATCTCCGACAAGATAAGAAGATGTTCTTCGCCTTTTTTACACCCGAGGAGCTTCTAACCCTTTTCTTCCCTTTCCATCGCAAGATTTCGCCGTTTTGTAAAGAGGTTTTTTTGTTCCTTTTTCAAATAAATTTTCCATGCAGATGGCCAGAAAAGATTTAGCAAATGCAAGTAACAGCTTTGGACAGCTGGTGTTACCTGGGATCTTGCTCACAGACCTACCATAAAGCCAAGGCACTGGTCCTCAGTGGTTTGAGCCCTATCACATGTCACAAGACAAGCATTTTCTAATGATGGGTGACATTTAGAGCCCAGAAGAGTGTCGATGTAGGTATCAAACATCTGGCAAATTATTTCGCTCTGGAAAGGTGACGGGAACAACCAAAGCTTTGGCATTTTCCCACAAAAAAAAAACCAAACCAAAACAAAAAACCCCCACCAAACAAACAAACAAACAAACAAACCCTAAAAAAAAGCAAAAACAAAACAAAAAAAACCCCAAAACAAAACAAAACAAAAAACCAACCAAACAAAAAACAACAACCAAAACAACCACAAAAAACCCACAAAACCAGAATTTGTCACCTCTCATGTCCAGTTCCAGGAAAGGACCTTGCCCATGGGTTCCTTGGGATTCAGGTCCTCTCCACCTCCTACATTGCATGAGATGACCCATGGGTTTGGGCACATGAGAAACTCTCCTGAAGGTTCTTCTCCCCTAGGACGTGCCCACATCACAGCAGAAAGCTGCCCCCAAACACCCAGGGGCTGTGGAGATGGCCATGACCTGGGCTTGTCCCCACACATGGGTGTGTCCCCACTGCACTGGGATCTCTGCTGGGTTTGGGGGCTCCTCCTGCCCACACCCAGCTGGCAGGAGCCAGCACAGCTCTGCTGACTGCAGATCCATGCTGAGCCAGGCCACTCAGAGCAAGGCAAGGCTCCAGCCCTTCACCTGGAGGTGGTTTTCCTAGGTCACATCCTTCCAGGAAGGAAGGATGCCAGGAAGGTCTCCAACATATACCTAAAACCACCACCAAGACTCAAACACCCAGCTGCAAACCCAGCCAGCATTGGCCAATGCCATTTTGATTTTCACTCCAGGCTGCATCTGCCACAAGCTCCTGAGCCATCCATTCACAAAGAACGAGTTAATTAACATAATATCACTCAGAGCTGGCTGCCTATCAGTACCATCTAATCAGTGTCCTCAACTGACAAGTAATCTCTGACTTGATCTCTCCTTGGCCACCGAGCAGAGGCTGAACAGAAGCAGCTTTGTTTGGAGTCACTGGAGACACAAAGGTCAGCTCCCAACCCGCTCCTGGCATTGCCCTTGCCTTGGAGAGCAAGGGAGAACCTGTTTTCGTGTCAGACCTTGCTCTTTTCTTCCTGCCTTTGACAAGAAGGTATCGTCTGTCCCAGGGAGCCACTCCCCAGCTGAGAGTGGGAGCAGAGCACGGCAGGGCAGCCCCACAGAAGGACACCCCAGGGGGACAAAGCAAAGGGACACCTGACAACCCACCCAGCCTGGCAGCAGCCACCTGCCATGCAGCGACTCCAGCACCTGCAGAAGATAAGGCCCAGCCAGTTCTGCTTTGGCAGGATCCATCCACACCCTGAAATAAGCAGCAGGAGGATATGAAATCCAGATGACAGGAGGACCCACATCTGCTGCTCCATGGCGAGGTTGCAAACTGGGCTCATGTTCTGCCTGCGTCGAGCACAGGGCCAACTGGCAGAGGAACGGGTTTAAAACCACGAATTCTCCTGATTTTGCTTGACAAAAATCTGCCCTCGTCCGTAATTCTGATCCTTTCCCAAAATTACATACTCTATCTAATAATTTTATACATATACTCCCATTTAGCATCAAGAGACTGTTGTTATTATAGGGTGTCATTACAATTTCTGCAAGATTTTAAAAGTAGGAAAGCAGTCTGTATGACATGGGGGTTTTTATTTGGGGGAAGGAATTTAGCAAGTGTAAATTGGCAGTTGGGCTGATGGAAAACCAAAATGACGCACCTGAGCATTTTTCAAACAGGAAATAGCTGTGGGTGGGGAAGACAAACCTTTTATCTTTAAAAACATTAATAATAAACCCCCACAAATTTAAACATGACGTTTTAAGGAGTATCCGAGTGAGAGGAATGTTTGAGGCAGTTTTAATAACCATTCAGGGAAACCTATTTTTACATTGCAAGCCTGGGTGGTGTTAACCCAGCCATTGCCTAGAGCTGATCCTACAAACCACGCTGGGTTTCGTGGCCAAAGCAGCTCCTCCAAACCCCCTATAATCCACCTCCCCCAGATCTCTTCCACATTGCACCAGCCAAGTATTTCTCCAAGCCCAGATTTAGAGAAACCTCAAGCCATAATTTCCCCAACCTGTCCACCACAAGTCTCACCCTTATCCCTGCTGCTGTCTTGAAGCAGAGCAAAGCCCCAAACCAACCCAGGCAATCCAGGCTGCTCTGGGGCTGCTCTTTGTTTTACAGCTTGGAAAATAAGAATGACAAGTTTTCTTCCTACTGCCGCGCCATTTCAGAATTTTGGTTGGTTTTTTTTTTTGCAGGTTGGATTTAGGAAAGATTTTCTAGCACAGCAGCTGCAGAGCAGGGACTGATGACAGGCAGGAATGAGCACACCTTGTTTCGAACAACTCAGAAAATGAGCTGTGGATCCCCATTTGCTGGGCTGTTTGTGGAACCTCTGTGTCTGGGAGCTGTGCTAAGAGCAATTCCTTTTGAGAAACACCCACCCATACCTTAGGCACTCCTAACATGGGGTTACTCAAGGTCCTAACACGAAGGGCTGGGGGTCATGAAGTGCTAGTCCAGGTGAGAGCTTGGTGAAGACCCCCAGCAAGCCCCTCTCTGCCACCTTGGGTGAGAGCCACAGACAGCTGTCTCATCTTCCAGACCCACCAATCTCTCTCTGCTGGCCACAAAGGACACTCCAAGGGCCACTTTAGTCCCAGACCACGGAATATGAGGATGCCCCGGCACAGGGTGCCCAGAGAAGCTGTGGATGCCCCACCCCTGGAAGTGTTCAAGGCCAGGTTGGATGGGGCTTGGAGCAACCTGGACTAGTGGAAGGTGTCCCTGTCCATGGCAGGGGGCTGGAACTGGATGGTCTTTAAAGTCCCTTCCACCCCACACCATGACGAGGTCCACAATTCTGTGTATATTCAATATCTAAAACCCATTAAGCAAAAACTTCTCACCACACCCCACCCAAGACCTTACTGCCTTTGGAGATGATTCAAACCCTTCCCACCTCCCAGTGAAGAGGACACAACCACGCAAGAAAACACCAGGCTTTTTTTTTTTTTTCTTTTCCTTTTTTTTTTTTTGGTTGTTTCTTCAACAGAGAATTTTTATTTTTTTTTTGTCTTTTTAATTTCACCTCGGTGCGTGATTTCTGACAGCGCCGCCAGCGTCTCCTGCCGGGTCAGCCATCTCCAGACCCTGCTACATCCAGTGTCAGGCTGGACAGCGGCCACCAGCCAGTGCTCTGAGCCTCACAGTCACGTGCACGTCTTTAGGGGTTGTCGCTTACATCGTTTGTGAACAGCAGCACAAAAGGACACGACGCATGAAAACGAGAGTGGGGGTGAGGTGAGGGCCAGCTGAAGGCTTGACCCCAAGGAGAGCCTTCCCCAGGTTCCCGTGGGTCTGGCAGGGATGAGGAGCTGAGCATGGGGTGGGAAAGGCAGGGCTGTCCCTCCTTTCTGCTTGCCCTGAGGGGTTGGGATTTGGACACCGGCTCACACCAGCCTAGCACCCAGATTTGAGGAAATGGGATGGGGTCGCTGGTGGAGGCAGGCTGGGCCCTGCTGGGGAAGGAGGAGGTGATGTGGTGAAGCATAGCTGAGCCCTGATGGGCTGGGATGTCCAACACCAGCACGTCCACCCCACACTGACCTCCTGGACACATCCAGCAGTGGGGACAGGACCTGGCCACCACATTGCCCCCATCAATCTGCTGGCAAAAAGCAGGTTTCTGGACCCAGCTCTGCTTTGTGTTTCAACTGCACCTTGAAACCAGTGGGGCAACCTGAGAACACCAAAAATAACCAACCCCGACACCCAGACCTGTCGCCTGAAATGAACTGATGTTCCTTCCCTGCCACTGGGCTTTTTGGAACCTAAACATAACGCTTATAAAAAGTAAAATTATCTCCTCTTATAACTTAAGTGCATTGAGTATTTCCTTAAATATGGTTCACACTGAAAATAAAGTTACTTTTGCTGTACAGTAAATTTCTGATAGACTTAGAAATAAACTTTCTGTTGATACAATCTGGCAGGCGTGGCCGTGCCACACGCGGCTCTGCACGCACACACGTGCGCGCCCACACACACACACATCCACACACACGGCCCCATCCTCGGGGACAGGGACAATGTCAGGGGTTTCTAGCTTTCTACATTCGCATGGGAACATCTATCTTAAAAGTCCCTACGTTTAAGCAGCGGGCACTCAAACCAGTTCAGGGAACAGAGGGGGGAAAAAGAGCCACCAAACCCTGCAGCGACGTTTTCCTCTCGTGTTTCTCCAAAGCGTTGTCAGCTTTTCAAATTTCAAAGCCCGGCTGATGCTGCAGGCTTTCCCCACGAAGGTCGGCAGCTTGCTCTTTCCAAAGGTGGGATACAGCGCTGGGATGCCCCCACGGGAGAATCCCCCTCCCCCTGCCGAAATGAGAACTCTGTGTCCCCGTCTGAAATCTGAAAATCCACCAGCCAGCTGCAAAAGCCACTCCTGTCCCTAATCCTAGGCTCCTAAGAGAAACATGAAACTAAGCAACCCATAACTTAACTCGCTCCTCGGGAATCCCAAGCTACAACATTACTCCACGGCATCATCCCGGCAGCGCTGCTCCCCTCCCTCCCAACCCCGGGAGCTCTGCAGCCCCTCCTGGGGGGACCACGCTGCGCTCAGGAGGTGAAGTAGGAGTTCTGCATGGAGTACAGGTGGTCGATGGGGTTTCCCACTCGTGCCTGGAGTGGCCCTGTGTCCGCTGTGCCGAGGAAGCAGTCCCCCAGGTTGCTCAGTGAGGTATCGTCGCTGTCCAGGTCGTGGAAGAGGGGCTCGGCACCTTGGGAAGCAAGGGAGAGACAGAAGGGGTTCAGTTCAGAGCCTGCTTCCATCTCCAGCACCTTGACAGTGCCTGGTACCCCCAGCTTTTGTAGTGATGCCTTAGGATTTTAGCTTTCATACTTTTTAAATCCTGAACTGCTTTAGTGTATAACTCTGGACTCCATACAGAGTGTTAGCTACTGTCTTCACATTTTGGTCAGACAAAACAACCCCTCTAGACCTGAAACTCAAGGACACCTCACTGTCTCAGGCCCTGAAAAGTATAAACAAAAGTAAGTTGGAGGGGAGCAAACTGGGGGTAAATGACTTCGTTACCTGAAGCTGTAATTGGAGAATTAACCCCTGATATGTAAATGGACCAAACTTAGAATTGTCTGAAAAATTCGTGACCATCGTCTGTCTAGGGTGTAGCCTTTTGGGGAGGCTTTGTCTGCCCTTAATGTACCTGAAAGCTGTTCACTAAATACATCCACTTTTACCCTTTTAACTTTTAGCTAAGCCCGAAAAAGGCATCAGCAGCATAATGTATTTAGGAGTGAGAGGACCCCACCACAACCCAGCACCTCTTTGAAGGACAGAAGGCAAAGAGACCATCCCCACAGCCTTACCGTAGGGGTGCATGTGGTCTCCGGGCATCTGGGGCGGGGTGAGCCCTTGTCGGAAGGGGTCGGAGCCGTAGACGCCCTGCTCCATGCCCAGCAGCTGCTGCGGCGGGGGCAGCGCCGTGTAGGGGTTCAGCATCCCCTCCAGCCCCGCACCGCCGCCGCCGTTCGTCTGGGCTGCCAGATAAACATCGAGATAAGATCAAGCAGCCAGGATGCTGCTTTTTGGCTGGGGGGAAGCCTGGAGAGGGCTGGGAAATGGGGGAACGCAAATTGTGATGGGGGTACCTGAGCTCAGGCGCTGCGTGTTCTGCTGGTCCTGCTGCTGCTGCTGCTGCCTCCTGGCGAGCTTCTTCATCTGGGAGAGAGGAAAGGGGAAAAAACAGAATGAAATCATGGGCAAAGGCAGGAGGGAGGGAGCCCCAGCAGTGGATGCTGGCAGCCCCTGTACCCACCTTTGCTCGCTGGTTCTGGAACCAGACCTGCACCACACGGACACTCAGCCCCGTCTCTGCTGCCAGCGTCTCTCGCACCTGGGACAGAAGAGTGACAGCGGCGTCTCTCAGCCCACTCAGCTGTTCAGGGGGACTTCACAGCCTGGCCAAGTCCATGCCCAGCACCCAGGACATCCCCAGGAGCTGGAGGCAGCTGGGCACGGGCCCTTCTCCCCATACCTTCCTGCAGGGCTTGGAGGAGACCTCAAAGGATGCCTTGAACGCCCTCCGCTGCTGCGTGGTCAGGATGGTCCGTGGCCTCTTGGGCCGTTTGTGATCCTTCCCATCCTCAGTGCCCTTCCCCGAGGCCTGGCCCAGCTTGCAGATGCTGTCCTCATCATCGCTTTTGCCTGAGGATGAAAAAACAAGCAGGTCCTTTAAGGACAACGGGCGGCACACGCCACGTCCAGCATGGTCAAAATAATGGGAGAGATTTAAAACAAGCTGGTGTTGGTGGGGATCTTGTTTGCTGAGGTTTGGGACTGGCTGTCCCATGGCAGCTCAGAGAGTGGGGGAGAACTACTACTGCCACTTGAAGTCTGTGACTGCTCAGCCAGCAGATGTGCTTTTGGGTTCTTCTTTCTCCCAACAGCCTGAGCAGCTGCCACGTGAAACCCTGGGACAGCTGATTTTCCCTCCATCAGAGCCAGATCTCTGCCTGCCTCACAGGAATTTCCAGCCAGGCCACAGCTGGGGACACATCTGGACAGAGACACACGGGTTACATCCACCTGAGGGGCCAGCAGTCATCAAGGACCACTGTGCCCCTAGGACTGTCCCCCAGCCCAGGTGGAGACAGAGGTTGGGTGTCTCTGCCCAGGTAGACCAGGATGGGTGAGGTCAGGGTGATGGGTGAGCAGGGATGCTCAGAGAGGCCAACATGTTAGCCAAGAATCCCTCACAAAAACCTCTTGACCTGCTCTGCCATGGAGGACATCTCCCTTTAGAGCACAGACTTTTATTTATTCCTACATATAAGGGGCACCTTTCTGCCTGTTATTTCCTTCTTTCTGTGGAGTTTTACATCTCCCTGGACAGAAACCCAGGATCTTTCAGCCTTCACCCCTCAGGTAACTCACTGTGATGAGCTGCTCCACTGCATTCCCAGGCACTGGGGTGCATCTCCCTGCTGCTCCCCACCACTCAGGGCATGGCCTTTGGGCAGGAACAGCTCCAGGAAAGTGGACAATGCCTCTTGCCAGCTTTTCTCATTTACTGCATCTCTACTGCTGCTGACCTTGCTTGCTCAGCCCGTGTGGGAAGGGCTGTGATGCAGGTTTGACAGCACCTTCCCTCTGGCTGGCTGTAAATCACTTACAGCCTTTTCCAGAAAGTTCCTGCACTGGGAATTGATAATGGAGGCGATGTGCTGGTTTGATACGGATGTGGGCTCTGCAAGGCTGTGCTTGGCCCGAGTCCATCCCAGGGCTCTGGGACATGGGGATGCACCAGGGAGTATGAACCTGGCTCAGGGTGGCAATGGGCCACGGCAAGAGCTAATCATGGATCATACACCACAGGAAAGTTTCAATCCTAAGGTAGCCCAGGTGGGAATGAGGAAAGACAGGAGTAGATCTCCAGGGTGAGGAGATCTGGCCTCCTTCTTAGTGCCAGGTCCCTGCTCTGCCAGGCTGCTGCCTTTCCTGAATGCTGAATGCTTAATTTGGATGGAAAGGTAGGGGTTTTTTCACAAATCGTTGGAGAAGGAATGTCAACTGGTGCCTGAACCCGTTTGCACCCAAGCATGGGGTCAGCACCCCACTCCCCTCCAGCCCAGGAGGGGCAGAGCCCAGCCCGGCAGAGCCTCAGGCTCACGGGCTCCATCAAGTCCACGATGCTCCAAACCCACTCCAAGGGGGAAAACCCGCTCAGAGCAGCCTCTCCAAGCCCTCCCCCCCCGCCAACACCTGCTCCCCAAATCCCTTCCAGTGTCAAAGGGAAAGAAGGAAAAGCGAAGCCGGATTTGGCGGGGTATTACTTTTAATTAACTCTCCCTTTCAAGCCTTTCCCCACCGAGGAGGGGGGAGAAATTAATGAGTGTCTGGGGCTGCCCTGACGTCACCTGGGAAGGGGCCGGGGCGATGGATATTGTGCTGCGTGCCCCCAGCCCGACCTGCCGAGCCCCCATCCCGCCGCCGGGGCCAGGACATTCCTCGCTCAGGAGGATTTAGGGAGAGGAGAAACGTTAGGACGCTTTTAATTGGAAAGCGGGGTCCTCTTTCAGAGGGGCTTGTTTACTTAGGCTGGGCGGCGGAGGCTCGGGGGAGGCAGTAATTGAAGCGAGGGTTTGGGAGATTACAGACAACATATGGCTCGCTTTTTATCTGCGCTTTCTCATAAAGTGGCCCTCGGTGTGCGGCGGCCGGGGGGGAGGGAGGGAGGGAGGGAGGGTGGGGGGCTTCAAAGCAGCCGGGGGGGGGGCACAGGGAAGAGGCTGGAGGAGCTCATCACACGCTGCTGGTGAAGGGCATCCAGGAGCGGTGCCGGAGAGGGGACACCGCTCTGCATCTCCTGGCGCGGCAATGGGGTCTGGTCCTTGCTGTGTCGCTGTCCCCAGAGCCGTGCAATGTCCCAAGACAAACCTGGTGGCCACCCAAAAGCAGGCAGGGATGGTGGTGGGGCCGAGCTATGGGGTCTGTGGGGAGATGGGGATGGCTGGGACCCCCCAGTCAGAGGCTGCCAGGGGCTTTGGGTAGGGTTTCTGACCAGCCAAGGGGTTGCCTTGCCCTTTTGACTCCTGCACTGGCCCTTCACATCCCTCAGGTCTCAGCTGGAGTTTCCACCAAAATAAGTCTTTCCCCTGGAGGTTTTTGCTAAGCTGGAGCTCTTGGTTTGGCCGGAGCTGCTGGCAGCAGGGCTGGACCACAGGCTGATGAGTCGCTGGGGAGGAAAAGCTCCCCAACCTTTCCCCAACTGCCCTCTTCCCCCACTAGGAACAGACCCAAACCATTGTGGCTGATCTGCTTTCTCTTCTGCGTGACATCTCCTCACTGGTTCCCATCTTAACTGAAAAGGGTTTGTACGTCCCAGAGGAAAAAATAGTAATTCTTCGATCAGTTAAGGACTTTCCCAGGGCTAAGGGAAGAGTCAGCACCAGTGTGATGGATCCTCCTGCCCTCCTGCCTCTCCAGCTCCTCCAGCACTGCCCCATCACTCACCACTCCCCCCAGCCACCTCCCTCCTCCCACGGACTCACTCTAATTTTTAAACATCACCACTGTTAATTGCAAGGAGGACTTTTTTTGTCCTGAGCAGGCAGGGTTGAAGAGCTCACACAGAACCCACACAGGCAGTGCTGCAAGGCAGACGGGCTTTCACTGCAGAGCAGCACGATATTAAAGAGAAATACAGGCTTTGGGCAATTTTTGTTCTGCATCTACAAAAACCATCTCCATCCCTTCACAGATCTTCTCCCAGCTAGAGCACTCCAATGACAGAGAGAGCCAGGCTTTGCTGTGTCCATGCTTCACACCTTAACAACACACTCCTAATCTTGATTTCTACATTTTTTTAATCCAGTGCTTTGTTCCAGCAGAGAAGAGACAGCCCCACTTTGCTCCACCTCCACAGTTGCTGGCAGCACTTTCCAAAGCAGGGAATTTCAAAGGTAAATCCTTTCCCTCCACAAAGCAGACTTTTCCCCAGTGAGGGATTTTAAGGGGAACTGAGAGACTGGCGAGGAGCAGGGCTCTGTGGGGACGGTGTTATCACGAGGATTTCGGCTAGCAGATCATCAGGTCATCTCCACCCTCCCAGTCCCCAGTGCTGGGCTTTCTTACTAAATTTGTCTTGCTGGGAAACATTTGGGTTTAATTTGCATTGACTGCAGATATGTATTTTAATGCTGGTTTTTAATGCTGGTCCGATGCTCTGGCCAGCCTAACCTGGCCATGACACCCTGGCTGGAGCAGGATGCCAGCCCCTGCCCAGTTCCAGCCGCAGTGCCACCTCTCCTGCAGCCCCCTTGGCTCTGCAGTGTCCCCACAGTGTCCCCATGATGGCTCAGCAGGCTGGTTCTGGCCATCAGCTGCTTCAGAAGCTGCTGGGGACACGAGGTTTGCAGACTCCCTGCTGCCAGCTCATGTTTCAGCCCCGTGCCTCAGTTTCCCCATTATTAAAAGGGGTGACTACAGCAGGAGCAGCTCACTTCTTGTTCTCAGCCCTTCCAGAGTCCCAGGCAGGGACAGGGGAGAGACAAAGGTTTAGCCTGAGGTAATCAGTGGCCAGCTCTCCCTTCCCACATCCGAGGGAGCTGCACATCCCTTGGGTGGCATGCTGGTGCTCTGCACAGAGCCAGGAGCACAAACC
>VZSR01002395.1:1915972-1938089 GCA_013398615.1 Brachypodius melanocephalos | reverse complement strand
AAGGAAAGGAAAGGAAAGGAAAGGAAAGGAAAGGAAAGGCATTCAGATCAAACAGAGAAATCTTATTCCTTGGGCACAGCCAATACTTTACTGGTTCCAGCCCTGAACAACCTGATCCACATGCAAGTGAGCCCTGCTCCAAGCAGAAGGACTGAGATTTCCAGTCCTTGCCAGCCCCAACTCCCTTGTCACGCCATAAATCCACCTCCACCTTGTACCAACAGGTTCAAAAAGGGATCAGGCAAATCCAGGGGACTGAGTTCAACACCTGCCTGGACCCACAAGTCCAAGCTCACCCTTCAGACCCCCCAAACCCCTGAGTGCCCAGGGCAGCGTGGGCTCCCCTGAGGCTTTCCTGGAGCATCACCCCTGAGGCCAGCGCGGGTGCAGCCGGGAGCTTCGACTGCTCTGGAGTCTCCTAGGCTACAATCAAGGCTTGCCTTTTCCTTTATTAAACAGAAACCCCACGTTCCCCCCAAGGACTCTCGGAGCATCCAGGGATGGGGCTGCGGGAGCCGTTTCCCAGGCGTTTAAAATTCACGGGCTGTTTTGCGCCGACGTGCCGACGCGGCAAAATTCTCATTTAGGAGGCGGCCAATATCCTGTGGAGCTTCCCGGCGCTCCGGTGGCCATAAAAATCGCTCGGCTGTATAAAAGCCAAACAGAGTAAACTCGGTGGGACACAGGGAGCAGCTGCTTCGGAGCAGCTCGGCAAACAGAGATCGGCAGGAGCGCTCCGGGCGCTGCCGGCAGGGAGATAGCGCTCTCCCTTCCCCGCTTATTTTCTCGCCTTATCTTTTATTTCCCTCGCCCCGGCGCAGGGTTTTGCATGAGATATCATCTAGCGTGTGTTGTCAAGTTGTTGGGATGGGGTTGAGGGTTTGTTTTTTTGGGGTGTTTTTATTCCCCCCCCTTCAACAGCATTACCACAATGGGAAGCAGCTGTTGTGGCTAAAAGGATGCTCCGGAGCAAAAGCTGCGCTCGCATCGAGATATCTCAGAAGAGGCATCCTTCATACATAGCTCCGTGCACTAGAGAGCACTGTAACATGTGTTTCCATGAAGTTTGTTAACTACTCCTGCTGGAAATGCCAGAGGAATATGCTCTGGAATGAATGGAAACACTCCTCTAAAAAGACCTTAAATTTAAGCCATCTTTTTTTCCCCCCACCGCCTCTCTCCTCGCTCCGCTGAGCTCATGTTGCTGCTGTCTCCTAGCGTGTGCTCTCAGGATGGGGTTTCAGGAACAAAAACAAAGGTTTGGGGTGTGTTTTCCAGCCTCGTGGCTCTTGAGAGAGGGATGAGATAACAGAGGATGGTACATGCAGGGGATTTTGTGCCATCAGTGGTCTGGGGATGCAGGGGCAGAGCCGGTGCAGCCACGGGCAGCAGCTCATCCTCCACAATCCCTGCAAAAAAACTGCTCCCAAATGACACCTCACGTGGGGAAAATCAGAGCTCTGCCTCTCGTGGGCCTGAGCATCGGCTTCTGGGAGGTACAGAGCATCCTAGAGGGGCTCAGTCTTACAATAAAAGGGATAAAACCTCGGGAAAATTTCACTATCAAGAGTTCAAAATTTGCTTGAGCTTCTCTAGAGCTTTTTCCTCTTCAGTCTGAGGAAATTCAACATTTTTAGCCAACGTTCTCTTGAAAATTCAGTAATACACCAATGCAAATCCAAAGCTCTTTTTGATTTCTGTGTAGTGAATGCATTTCAAGGTGATTCCCAGAAAAGGCTCTGATTGATGCCAGTAAATGACAAGATGTCTCAGATCCTGACACCAATCAGAGGGGTCAATGTCCATCATAGGGGGAAGATGCTCAAAAGGCTCCAAAGTGGCCTAAAGATGCTCAGCACTGGAGCTGGTTAAGAGCTTCCCCATAAAATTATCTTTCTTTATTCTACTTGCTCTATTTTATATGTGTGTGTATATATATATATACACGTGTCCATGAGGTATTTTTTTTCTGAAAAATCTTAAGCTTTACACAGAGATTTTTAAATTCAGCCACAAGCCTAAGTTCAAGTCACACTGCAGGGCTGTGCCCAGGGATGCTGAGCCATCTGGCAAAGAGGGACTTGGGTGCTTTGCTCCATCCAGCCAAAGCCCTGGCTGGGTGCCATCTCACCACTCCCTACCAAAAACGTTTTTCTGGAGCTTTTTGATCTAAAACCATGTATTTTCTTTTTATTTTTTTTTTCCTTAACCATTTGGATTTTCACACCAAGGAGTGCTGAGGCACCGGAATGTCCTTCCAGGCAGGAGCTATTGATGCTGTTTCCCACACTTCACAGCACCCACAACCCTCCCCAGTGTGTTCTCATCAACAAGGCACCAGAGAAGTCTGAGCAGGGACGTGGCAGCAAAGAGCAGAGACCCCTACAAGACGAAACAAGGGTGCAGGGACACCCTTGTCCCCTGTGCCACCACTGGGTTTATGCCACAGTGATGGTTGCAGGGGTACAGGGACGGTGCCCAGCTTGCCAGGCTACCTCAGACAGGTCCCAGTGCTGTCAAGGCAGCAGGATGAGCTTTTGATGAATTAGATGGCAAAAGCAAACATGCTTTCTCTAGGAAACAGGTTCCTGCCACTCGTCTGCTCGGGGTTATCGCAGCATCAGGGGCAGCAGCCCTTCCCGGCAGCCTCCAGCAGCCGTGGAGGCAGGATATTACTTTGTTGCTTATTCATTTTATTGCTTCTCCTTTCTAAATATTTGCTTGGCAGGGGAAGGATTCCCTTTACACCGTATCTGTTTTTACAGGTCAATTGAATTTCTGGCGCTCTCGATCCCTCTTTCCCTCCAATTGCATTTGCAAAACAAATATTGATTGTACCAATTAGCTGCGAACCCCAGAAGATATCCCAACTGGAGAAGGCTCTCCCAGTGTGCCAGTGGGATGGGAGCCCACTGCCAGAGTGGGAATGCCACAAATTCCACCCCCAGCAAACCAGTAATGTGTCCAAGTAGGAGCTTACATCTGACCAACGGAGACGTTCTTGCCGAATCACTTCCTTTAAATGAAAAAAAAGAAAAATTTAAAAAAAAAAAGGTTTTCCCTCAAAACATCTTTAGGGATGTGCCTGTGCAGTGGTGGGCTTTTCTGGGCTGCCCCACTAAAAGGCAGATCCAAGCCAAGCACCTCGCCACAGTTCATCACACTGATTTCACCGCTCCGAAGATTTAAAGCACCTTCAAAGGTTCTGTAAAAATCTACAGCTGCCACAGGGAGAAAGGAAAGACACCTTGGTGGATAAAACAGCGTTAAGGACTTGCTGGGTTTTTGCTCTGATGAAGTCTGAGCAAACATAAAGAGAACAAATGAGGTGACTGAACCCACAGCAGGGTGGGGACCCTCCACCCTCACACGCAGAGCCACCAGCCTTTGGTGCCTGTCATCTTCTGCCACTGGGACAGGGGCCCCAGCACGGGCTGGGATGGTGGTGCCAGCCCTGGTGTCACTCCAGCAGGGGCTGTGACACGGCCCCAGGGCTCACAGCCCAGCGGTGGCCACTTGCAGAGCGTTTGGAGCACACTGTTAAATGTGTCCTGCCTGTGTCAAAAGTCACAGCCCAGGGCAAAGGCGCAGGGGGTGCAGGCAGTGTGGGAAGGGGGAGCTGATGGATGAGCCACGGAGGTGGGACATGGATCAGCCAGCCTGTCTGCAGGACAGGGGATCACCCTGCTGCAGGAGAGATGCTGGGCACAGCCAGCCACTGCTCCATCCCAGAGGATTCCCAGGCTGCTGGGGTGCCCAGCCTCAAAAAAGCCTCTTTTCCCAGGTCCCACCCTCAAAAAAATGCTACAAATCCCAGGAAGCAGGGAAAGTTCACATCCTCCTCCACATCCCCAGGCAAGGCAGATTGCCCAGTCAGCCCTGGAGTGCAGGACTGGCCCAGCATCAGGGAGAAATGCTTTTCCCCCCAAAACGGGGATACTTCTTTCTCCCCATTTCTCTGAATCACAGCTGGATGAGTTCAGGTTCAGGTAAAATGAGACAAGAACACAGAGCAGTGGCCCCCCTACAACCAGACCAGGGTGCAGGGTCAGGTCCCCCCAGCAAGCTGGGCTAAGGCCAGGACAGAGCTGAGGATATATAAGATGCTGACACACAAATATGAGCCAGTCCCTTCTGATGACAGCACACACACATCCAGCGTCCCGGGGTGGAGGGTGGGAAGCAGTGCCTGCTTAGAGAAAGGAGGAACCAGCCACAAACCACTCACACTCCTCTGCAGCTTGGACAAGAATGAGGCTGTTTGGCTCTGTGTTTTGGGGCCAGGCCCATCTCTCCGGTTTAAAGTAGATGAATTGAGCCCAAAGTCTCACTGAGTCAGCCTTCCTGGAGCTGGTTCTGCCACCAGGCTGTTCCATCCCAACACGAAGCCAATGTTTCTTTGTGGCTACAAAGAACTGGGGGTGAGAGAGAGGAAGCAGCCCCACAATGCTGCCAGCTCCCAGCATTTCACCTGGAATGGGTGACAATGGGTGCTTGGAATTGGGTGAGAATCCCACCTTCCCGCTTTTCTCCTGCTACCACCTCCCATTTTGAACTGATCTCCCTGGGCTGCACCAGGAATGGGAGCACTCAGGCTGGCAAGTCCCACGAGCTTGGAAACAACGAAGCAAAGGCAAAAAATCTTGGTATTCCCCCTCGATCCACGTCAAACGACACCATGGGAAAACCAAGGTCAGGAGCAGTCATTTGTTTCGCCAGCCTGCCTGGATCCCCCTCCCTCACATCAAGCAGCACACGTGCCCCATTCCCTCCTGGTGGCATCCCTAAGCAGACGTCACCGTGCCACCTCCCAGCCTTGCTGAACCCTCTAAAGGTCAGCACCGAAGGCATGTCCACCACATATGGTTATCAGTTCTCCGTGGGTCCATCCATCCCTCCACCGCAGCTGGGTGAACAATTCACAGCGCATAAATTTATCTAGCAGATCTCAGCCCACGTGCTGTTTGCTAACAGTCTGTGGAGAGGCTATATTTTATCCCTTTGGGTTTCTTGGCCAGCATTCAAGCTCCTGACCCTGATTTATTTGCAATCGGTCAAGAGGCGCATTTCATCTCCGCGGGCCACGTCTGCACGGAGCTATTCGGAGCACGTGGCTCCGCGTCCCGCGGCACAGCCAGGACACCTCGCCACCACAGGGCAGCCCCAGCTCTCTGCAGCACCTCCAGGAGGCAATCAGGGGGGGATTTGTGTCCAAAAATAGGCTCTGCGGGGGCAAACCTCGCCTGCCGAGAACAGCGTGGCCGGAACAAACCGCGCCCCTTGCGCGCACGAAGGCGATGAGAGCTCCAGATGCCGGCTCCCCGCCTGTCCTCAGCCCATCTCCCCATCCCTTTGCCCACCTCTCTGCCTATTTATAGGCATGGAAGACCTTTGCACAGTGCCCAAGCAGCCAAGGGGTTGAGTGTATAGGCGGGATGGCAAATGCCACCCTCCAACTTTCCAAAATCCTTTCCCTTCTGCCACCCAAGGGAGCCGCCATGGAGAGCCAGTCATGGTCCTGCCTTTGAGACAAAGCCTTGGGACCAGCTAAAAAGCGTCTCTCAGAGCTGCACCCATCACCAGCCTGGCCCTGGGGGGTTTATAAAGTCTGGGGTCTCAGCAAGCCTTTCCTAGGGGAGCAACCTCACTCACACACCTGAGCATTCCTCTGTGAAACCAAACCAAACCAACCAAGATGATGGGAGAGGTACAGAGCGACCCACAGGATTCAGGGAAAAACAGTGAAGCACCAGGGTTAGCATCAGCCCTATCTGACATCTTCATTGGCAATTGCAATTAGGGATGTTAATTAGCATGTTAATAACATTCGTAGGAGATAATAAACCGGGGAGGATGGAAGGGAGCAAAGCAATCTGAAGAGGACCCTGGAGAGATTTTTAAAAAAAATTTAAAAAAATAACAAAGGAAATTCGGCTTGGAAAAATGCAGCTTCTGCAGTTCAGGGTAAAAACATCCGGGGCAGATGCTGCTGGAAGAAGAGGAGGAGGAGGAAGGAGGAAGCAGGGAAGCAGGAGGAGGCTGTGTGGGAGCACAAGGGAAGGCAGCCTCCTACTTCTCTGGGACTGGAGCAGGGCAGCCTGCATGGCTTCACCAGGCACTGGGAGAAGGACCAGCACCTCATGGTGGCAGAGCATCCCGCTGGGTTGGGCTCTTCTTGTAGGAAAAAATAATATCCCCAGCAGAAGCACTAAATGAAACTTCACATCGCCTGGAGCTGTTTCCCCTCACACACTTTGCAAGCCCCACTGCACAAACATCTCCTCTCCTGGCTCCCAAGTGGATTGGTCACACGTGGGAAGGTGTGAGGTGGCAGAGCTGTCACCTTCCTCCCCGGGGTGGGCAAGGCAGGGGGGCAGCAGTTGGTGTGCTGAGCTAATGGAGACAAAAGGAGACCCCCACACCCAGCTAGACATGGAAGCAATTCCTCTCCTCCTGTGCAGAGCCTCACAGTGCCTCCAGCTCTCAGTGCACAGCCTCTCTAGACCAGCACGATGTGCCCCTGTGAAGCCCCTCCTTGTTTTCTCCGCCACAAAAGTCCCCGGATCCCCTTGTGAAAACTGCCCCACAGCTGTCTGATGGGACAGGGGATGCAGGGTGGACCCCCAGAGTGGGACACCTTGATGATTCCAGTCCTGGCATCACTGCCAGTCTGCACTTAACAGTGAACTGGATAGGACTGTTCTCTCGTAAGAAAATCCTGTAATTACTCAAATGTCCAAACCGAGGTGACCAGAGTGCCTTTCTGCCAGGGATCCTCACGGACCTGCACCTCCTGGCACAAACCTCGTGGATGCAAAGCCAGGCAGGATGCAAGCACTCACAGTGGGGAGGATGTCCCAGGAGACACAAAGAAAACTGCACGAAGACCCCCTCCAGCAGCAATCCCAATCCCTCCATTGCCACCCCAGGAGGGACTTTGCCCATCCCCGAGATGCAGAGGGTGAAGAGGAGAGCTCAGACAGGCTCGTCTGATCCCTGCAGCTCTGCTGCACCAACAGCTCCTGGTGCCAAACAAACAGCAGCAGCCAGCAGGACTGCAGGAAAGGGCTGAGCCCATGAAAATCCCCTTCATCCTGAGACACAACTGCTCCTTTGCCTCTCAGCTAGAGCCCTACACCACCAAACTCCCCAGCTGAGCATCCTTGGGAGTCCCTGTCTCCTCTCCTGATAATCCAAGCAGACCAACCAGGACCTGAGTCACTGTCACCTGTCCCCACCACCCAGTGACAAGGAAGGTCACACCAGTCGTGTCACGGCATCCCCTCCAAACAGCTGCTGTCACCCCGGATGTCTGAGCACTCCAGCCTTTCCCTGGAGCGTTTGGAGGGTTTAAAGTACAACCAGTTCAAAGGAAAGCCCAAATTCTAACCCAGCAGGAGCAGTGCTTCAGCACATGAGAGCTCTGGGCTGTGCAGCTGCCCCACATGAGGAAGGGGCAAGAGTTTTATTGCCCAAAGGGGAACCGAAGTGGTTCCTGATGCTTGAGTACTTGGAGGCAGGCAGGGAGGAGGGGAGAAGCTTTTCCATGATTTGTGGGCTGCTCTCAGGCTGTCCCTGCTGCCAGGTCTTGGGCAATTTGATGACTTTTGTTGCAAACTGGAAGAACAGGAGACATATGTGAAGGAGGAAACTTGCATTCCTCTCGCCCTAAGAAATCCCTTCTCACTTTCCCCCAAATCACACATACACCCAATCCCAGCCTCTCTGGGCTGGCTTGGACACCAGCTCCCCTCCCACACCCAGATGACCTACTCGTCCAGAAATGGCCAGGGCCTGCGGCTGGGGCGTTATCCTCTTCTCCTTCCCTTCCCATGTCCTGCCTGCACAGCCCTGCTGACAGCCAGGGGAACCCTTCACCTTCCACTGCTGAGCCAAGGAATGGAAAACACCAGATAAAGACAGACTCTCCCAGCAGCATCAGTGCAAAGGGGACGCCAAGCCCCCAAAACTCACCCCAGCCCCTCCGCAAGCTGCACGCCAAGCACCTCCACACCTCCTCCTCCTCCTCCTCCTCCAGAGATGTCTCCAGTGGCTTGCAAACATGGATGTCGTATTTCTCTGTCCCTATTCCCAGAAAAAAATATCCACACCTGGCACTCTCTGCCTCTGGTGATCCTCAAAGCCAGGCAGGGATGCGACTCGCTGGGTGGTTGGACACAGTGATGGACGTGGCACACCAGGGCGCCGTGCCTTCATTCCTACAGCACCTCCCCTCCTCAGGTGACTCCTCTGCCCCTGGAAGTCCTCTGTGGGATGCAGAGGTGGGAAAGGACTCACACAAAGCTGAAACACAGCGGTGACATCGCCAGCTCAGGCCACAAGGCCGTGTATGTGCAGGCAGAAAGCCAAAGCCAGCCTCAGTCCCTGTGAAAGCCTGCGGGGAACGAGTGCACCAGGAGGAAAACCATCTGAGCAGGGACAGAGCCCAAATCAAAGCCACACAGAGCCCTGGGGTAGGGAACCAACTGCTGACAGATCCTCCCTGCTTATTCCCACAGAGCCTGAAGCCTACAGATGTCACCTGCTGAACACCTGGTGGGCTGATGCCTCAAGAGTGACCTGTGTGCTGCCAGCACGGAAAGGTCCCTCCAAACCCCCTCCTGAGAGGGAGAAAGGAAGGGAGACTGCTTTCCAACCAGCCTCGTGACCATCACAAGGTAATTCCCACCTCCAACTACGTCCCACAGGAAGCATCTCCGAGGCTGATTAAAACCTGCCTCCAAAAGGAACCCCAGTCCCCCAAGGGAGCTGTGCCACCCTGGGAAGCTGTGCCACCTTGGGGAGCCGTGCCACCCTGGGGAGCTGTGCCACCCTGGGAAGCTTCTCCCTGGTGAAAAGGTGAGGCTGGGAGCTCACAGGAGAGCTGTGTGGGGAGAAACCCAGCAGAGCTGGGTGAAGCAAGACTCTGCAATGAGGCCACGGGGCGCTGGCCTCTGCAATCTTGGCGCAGATCTTGGTTCACAGGTCCATTTAACAAAGTGAGACAGAAAATTGGACGCCAAGGCCTGCTCAGCACAGGGAGAGCCACCCCTGCTCCAAGCCCATTGTGCCAGAACCTCCTGAATTTCTCTCCCCACCTTTTAAATGGAGAATAAGGACAAACCCCAAGCTCACACCCAGATCAAACAGAGCCTCAAGAAGAAAGAGCAGCTGATGTAGAAGTGGAGCACGGTCCTCACATTGATTTTTCCATCCTCACCTCCACACCCAGCTGAACACAGGGCTTCCCAGCTGGGGTGGGACCGTTCTGGGTAAGAGGAGAAAAAGCTCCGGGGTGGATCCCACCATTTCCTATTCCAGGAAGGCCAGAACCCCTTTGAACTCTGTCCTTCTGCTGGAATGTAAAAACACAGCACTGATTTAGACTGACACCTTCCCCAGTGTCCAGCGCTGGCATCCCGAAAACATCACTGGCCCCTGCGTGTGCCAGGCAATTCCAAAACAGACAGACAAGTGGGATGGGATCTGCTACAGCAACATCAACAGGCAGACAAATATCAGCCTCTAGATTTGCTCCTTCAAGCCCCAATGCTTTGCCCCAGGCAGCCAGCAAGACTATTATTAGGACTCGAGGCAGCCTGGCCTCTGCCTGCTTTCCCTGCAAGCACTGCCCCATGGAAGGATGTGTAATTCCCACCACAGTACCCTCATTGCATAGATATTGGATTTGGGAAACACATTTTTTTTTTCTTTTTTTTTTTGGCTGCAGGCGAAACAGCTCCTTTGCCACACCTGCCCTTTCAAATGAGAGCGGTTTAGCACTGTTTGCAGAGCTAAAAAGAAGAAGAAACAAACCATTGGCATCCCAAAAGCTGGCCAAGCCCCATCCCTCCGGTGTGGGGAGAGCAAAGCAGAGGAGGTAGCAAGAAAATGAAAGGCATTGCTGGAGGGGGCAGGCAGCAAACAGCCCCATGTGCCAGCATCTCCCTGGGAAATAGCTCAGCAGCCCCATCCTTGAGCTGGGGAGCTGGCAAGGAGGGGCTGGGCCCCCCCCCAGAAACCTGCAAACATCTTCAGGACAGCTCATGGCAAGGAGAGGAGAGATGGATTATACACCAGGGCAGGTTGTGAAAGCGAGATAGGCACTGCCTCCCTTGCTCTAACAGTGAAATATCTTTGAGAAGCATCTCCCTGAGCTGGGGTGAGCTCAGCAGAGGCACAGGACCCCCCAAGACACTCCCATAAAAGGCTGCAAGGCACCCCAGAGGTGCTGGCAGCCTGGGGCATCCGCAACCCAGCACCAACAGCCCCGTCCTGGGCTGCTCCTCCAGGAATCCCTGTGGCTTTGGACGTACCAGGACCCCAGTTTTCTCCCCAGTGACCTATGTGAAACGAATAATCTCATTTTCCAGGTTGTAAACTCACTCATCAGTGGCTAAGGACACGTGGGGGCCTCCCCTGACCACTGATGATCTCAAGGCCCTGGATGGGGAATCGTGCCTGGTTTCTGCAAACTATGATCTAACCTAATTCCCTCCATCCCATTACTTCGGGATTTACAACACACAGCCTCCCCTGAAATGGTTTCTGGTAAATTCTTTGAAAGCTCTTCTGGTCCCTGCATCATCGTCAGGGTCAGCCAGGCATTAATGGCAAAGCATTTACACGCCAGGTAACTCGTTCCCCAGCAAGAGGGTTTGCTCATGCTTTTTAAATTCAGGAAGCAATTAATAGTTGCCACAAAAGCAACCAAGTGCTTGTCTTGGGTGAGGGCCATGAAGGCCTGACTCGCCCTGGGGGATTCTGATGCCTCCATCTCAGCAGGCACCTTCCAGGAGCGTGGTGGATGCACAGGGAAATCCCTAATGGTGGGTACCTGATGCTGGGAAATCTCCCTGCTCCCTCTGACCTGAAGAGCTGTGACTCCAGCTCTTCCTGAGCCAGCTGGAGGTGACCAGTTCAGGGAACAGCACTGCCAGCATCAAACAAACACATGACCTGAGCATCTTCTGGCTTTTTCCTCTCTAGGCAGGGACTTCATTGAACTCCCTGACTTTGGGACTTGCAGATTCAAAAGCCAAAAGGTCACAGATAATCCTGTGGATGAAGCCAGGGTCCCAGCAGAATCTGTGGATCTGATAGAAAGGTGGAAAACTTTGGTTTCTGGAGCTCAGCATCCTCTGTTCACACTGAAAATCCAGTCCCTGGAGTCCAACAAAGTCTATTCACATCAAAAAAACCCCTGCTCCCAGAGCCCAGCATTCTCTGATCACACTGAAAACCCAGTCCCTGGAGCCCAGCATCTTCCACTTACACCAAAAACCCCGCTCCCCAGATCCCAGCAAGCTCCACTCACACACAGAAAACCCCCAAACTCTGCTCCCCAGAGTCCAGCATGTCCCAGGGACACCAAAAAAAAACCCCCATCCCTTGAGCTCAGCATCCTCCACTCAGGCTGAACAAGTGCAACACCTGGAAAGCAGAGGCAGAGGCACCCACAGCACAGTGCTTCCCTCCTGACCAGCACAGGGAGAGAGGATCCACTCTCTGCCTCCCACTGAAAACATCAGCTGTGCAGACCCCCAGGTTCTAGGAGACATCCCTTTCCATGCTGGCCCCCTCCCAGCCATCAGAAAACAATGATTTCCAGGCTCACCCCTCTGCACTAGACTTCAACCAGCTGCAGACAGGCCCGTGCATATCCTCTTCCTAATCCTTCATGCACAATCCCTAGACAGTCCCTGGCTTTTATTATTTTCTGGCAGGAGAGAGCACCACGTTAACCCCCGTGTGCAGGCTGCAGCCTGAGCATCTCTCAGCACATCCCAGCTTGGGTCCAAATTATAAATGAAACGTTTGTGTAACAAGAGAACTGGTGAGGGCCAATTGCCCATTAAAGTCTGAAACCTTTAATTCTGTCCAAACAGTCCCTTCTAATTCCTTGACACAACGATGGGCGTGAAACATTTATTTATTGACAAAGACCATGGGACAGAGCAGGCAGCAGCATCACTGATTATCCATCATGACACAGACCATGCACCACTCATCTCTGCCAGACCCTCCTCTACTCAGCAGTTTCCTTGCCTCCAGGGATGCAAGAGAAATTCCTCACTGGGACATGTTTTAAGGCAAGAAGAGTGAGGGAATATTGTCCATAAGAAGGTCCTGTCCTTGGCGTGATGCTGCAAAACTCTCAGGGAAGGGAGCTGCACCCACCCAAATTCCGGCTGAGGGCAGCGGTTTGCAGGTGTGGGGACACGAGATAGGGGCAGGGTTTGCATCCCCAGGAGCACATCCTGCAAGGAGACAGCCTGAGAGGTGGGCTGCAGCCTCTCCAAATGGGAGAAAACAGCCTGAGCTCCCAAGGTGCTGGAGGCTTTGCCCCAGAAGACAGCAGAGCGTGGTGGGAGGCACAGGGAAGGGCAGATGGGGGTAAACAGCCTCCAGCTCCAAACCTGAGCTGCTGAGGGGACAGAGGCTTTGCCCCAGGAGGGAGCAGAGCCCAGGAGAGGTGCAGAAGGCAGGAAAGGCTGCAGCCAGGAGCTGCCCCTGTGGCCCCCAGCTCAGCTCTGACCTTGAAGCACAGGGCTGCCATCACTGGCATCGTATGACCTGTTACAAAACACGGCGGGCTCTGCTCGGAGCTCATACACTGCAGGACAAATTTAACACCCCAGAGCCTTCCCAATCCCACTGAAAGAATTCCTGGCAGGGCCTCAGGAATCGCCCACTCCTGTGAGTGGCCAAGTGCCACAGCATTGGTTTGGCTCCAGGCACACGAGGAGGACCTCGCTCCTCACTTCTGGAGGGAGAGATGCTTCAGCTGATGGAGGACACCAGGCAAGATGATAAAACCCCCCAGGAGCAGGTGGGCCTTGAACCAGAGAGCAAAGGGAAGGTGGAAAACATGCTGCTCCCAAATGCTTTCACTTGTCTGAGAAAGGTATTTAAGGGCTGCAATTAAAAATTTGCGTTGAAGCCGGCCCTGACTGTGCAGCTCTGCCCATGGAGCCATCCTTGGGGTGAATGATGCGACTCTTTTACATCATTTAGAAGAACAAGCAGATGGAGTGAAGGCATAGAATCCAATACCAGGGGTGTTCCTGGCCCAGTTCTGCCCACCAGGAGCAGAGCTCGTCCCTGCTGCCATCCTCCCAGCCACGCTCTCTCTCCCAGAGCCATCCTGGCTGGTTTTGGAGATGGAGCTGCCCCAAAGCAGAGCTGGGGAAGGTGCAGACCAGGCAGGGTGAGAGAGCCTCTCCCAGCTGCAGATCTGGTCACAGCTCAGCAGAAAGCCAGACCCTGCCTCTCCCTCCTCCTCCTCCTCCTCTCCTTCCCTCTCCTTCCCCCCAGCCCCAGCCCCTCATTTCTGGAGCAGCAAGAGTCAGCTCTGCCGATGCTGCCGAAGGGCCCCGAGCCAGCTCCGGCTGGAACCTCAGGATAAAAACATCAGCTCGGGAACACAGCAACGGGAAAAACAGACAGCAGGCCACGTGTGTGCACAGGAGGATTCCCAAACCAAGGGAGCTCCCGCTCTAGCACTGCGGATTGCAGGAATGAGCAATTTGGACTCTTGATTCCAAGGGGAGGAGGGATCCTGGGTTTGGTGTTTCCTTCCAGCCCCTGGGAGCACAAAACCAGGACCTGCTGCTGCTATCCGAGTTTGGCCTCAGCCCTGCACCCAGTGCCCTGCACCCAGTGCCCACCCAGGTGCTGCTGGGGAGGCAGGTGAGGATGCTCAGGCTGGGTGGGGCTTTGGGTGCCCCCAGCACCTGAGGATGAGCAAAGCCCAGGTTGGAGGAGGCCATGGAGCAGTGACAAGACGACAGAAAATGTCACCGGGCCAGGGGCTATTTTTATCTGCAAGGACCAACACTTAATACTCTCCTATCTCCCACAAAATGTCACTTGAGCTCGGGCAGAAAGTTTACACCACTTGCAGACAAGGGCTGAAACCCGAGCACGTAATCCCTGCCCCAGTCAAAAGTTTTAGGGGGATTCGCAGTGTCTGGACAGGGGAAGCTGAGGGAAAAAAAAATAAAAAACCAAAAACCCCTTCCCCTGAGAAATGACAGGACAGGCAGGTCCCCTCCATGCATTTCCCTGCAGAGCCACCTGCCACATCTGTAGAGCACAAAGGACTTTGTGAGCCCTGGAGCAACCTTGTGGCCTCCTCACTAACTCAACCAGAATTTAAGTACCCTAAAAGGGTCCTCAGCAGAAAGGGGGACAGGGAAAGCAAGGCATTCACCACCCCACTCTCTAACCATCACAGCCCCAAGGGAGATGAAGGGCTGAGAGGAGCGGGGTGAGTCAGGCTGAGCCCACAGAGGGGTTTTGCAGAGGGTCCTCATCAAGACATCACCCGTTCTGACAATTCCCCACGTTGCACCAAGCACCTCGAATTGCTTCAAACACTCCCCCACTCTCCTCTCCCACCTCCTTCCCTCTCACCCTAAAGGCCAGGCTCTGACGTGCCTGGGGTGTAAGGAAAGGAGGCTTCCCTCACTTAACAAAGCCCAGGTAGAGCAGTGCTGTTATTAACAGCAGGAATATTGCAGCAGCAATCCCAGGGGAGCACCCCAGCACTGCCCTGCCAGCACAGGCAATAAGGCAGCCCCAGCACTGCCTCCTGATATTGCAGTGAGTGCAAAACCCAGCAGATCCTCCCAGGGCCCCCCTGGCATCACAAACAGTGCTTTACTGTTAGGGATGAATGGATATCTGCTCAGGCATGGAATGACTGAGATTTGGGACAGCACCCTCCAGAGGGCTCTTCCAAGAGGGGCAGAAGAGCAGGGGTAAAAAGAGCTGCAGGCATGGTAAAACACGGTGCAGCACAGAGAAAATTAGGGTTCCATGTGCTAAGGGCTTCCATGGAAACTCACAGGAGGTGAATTTTTCCAGGGATAAAAGGCACAAGCTCATGTGTGTCTTGGAGCTGCCCCCAGCAGGTTTTTTTTTCACATCATGCTGGTTTTTTTTTTTTTTTGTTTTGTTTTTTTTTTTAATTAAAAAGGCTGTGCAAAGCATTGAGGATGGAGGTATGGGCAAGGAGAGGAGCCAGCAGAGGATAGGGCTGGGCCCCTGGAAATGCTGCAGGATGCTGAGGAAAGGGGGATGGCCATGGCTTCCCAGAGGGACACACAGCACCTTGGAGGAATCAAATAATAGACACTGACAAGGAAAACCCGCTCCACTAGCCTCAGAAATCTCCTCTTACAGCAAGGAGTGGGGTAAAAAACCCCTGGGGAATACACTGGAGAGGCAAAACTTGCATTCCTGAGATGGCCAAGAAGTGATCACATCTATCTCCTTCCATCCCCAATCCCTAAGATCCATTCCTGAAGCATCACCAGCCAAGAAACTTTGGTTGATTGGACGTGGTTAAAGCAAAAAACGCACGCAGAAAACCTTATAGCTGAGACTTAAATGGGCTCCACAAACATCTTGCATATTTTCAAGGACACGAAGGAAATTCGCATTTTTTTCCCCCCCCAATATTTTAGACTTAAAAAAAATGCCTCAAGGGAAAAAGTTATTTAGAACTACTTAGGAAATACAAAGGATAAAAAAGCCTGTAATTATTTCTCTGCCAAGGGCTTGTCAGTTTGAAAATCCCCGCTCTTGAACCACTAATCCTCACGGAAAAAAAAAAAAAAAAAATGCAGCTTTGGCAAGATGCATCGTTGGTTGACTTTTGCTGCACTTTTCTGGCACAGGGGAACTGAAGGGGAAGGAGTGGATTTGGGTGTCGTTTCATCAGCACCCTTCACCCACAGTGTGCCTGAAACACATCCTTGGCTGAGGAAGGAGACCTGCAAAGCTTCACCCCAAAATGAGGCTGCTCTGCCTGAGAATGGTGCTCTGCAGGCATCAGGCCTGGGAGGGAAGGATCACGGCTGATGCTTGGAGACAGAAGTGCCAAAACAGGCAAAAATAAATCAGTTCAAGGTGGGGGGATACTTACTTTGAAAGCCAAGGATTCAGGGAGTTCCTGGGATGTTTTGTTATGTGGTTGGAAATAGCATAAAGACATTATTGGCAGGGAAACTGCACTTCCTCTGGAGGATGGGGATGGGCCATCCCAGCAGAGCTGGGATTTGGGCCTCTTTTAGCAGCCAGATTCATCCCTCCACTCCCTCCTGCCGGGGTAGGGATGGGTGGCATCAGTGCCCCTGAACCTGGCTGGCCACGGAGAAGCAAAACAACACCATGGGATTCCTTGTGTCCCACACACAACAACCCTCCCCAGCCCAGAGCATCTCTCACAGGAGCTGGCTGAGCCACCCAGGTCCTGCTGCAGGCCAGCACCCATGGGTTTGAGGCTGCACAGGGCATCTGGCACAGCAGAAAAACTTTGTCCCTGTCAGGGGCACCTTCGCCCATCCCTGATGCCTTCTTTCATTACTTTCTCCTCATCCATCTCCATAACAGCTCCTCCCATCACCGTGGGGTTCAATGTCCTTGAGGTAATGCATGCAGGAAGCCTCTCCCTCCTTTCTGCTTCCCCCTCCTTCCCAGACCCAGAGCTGAAACCAGCCCACACTCAAGAGCCCGACCTGCAAGACTTGAAGCTTCATTAAACTTTTATGCCAGTCCACTGAGGCTGCTCTCTCAGCCTCTCATAATTATGGGTGCAGAGGGAAGGAGCAGCATCCATCCACCTGGGCAGGCATCAAGAACTTTCAGAGCTTTAATGGTTTCCTAGCCGAGCTCCCACATCCGAAGCAATGTTTAAAAGTGTCTGCTCGATTCCACTCCTGCGAGCTGCTGGGCAGAGGAGATGCCAAGGTATAAATAATTCAGGATTTCACTTGCCCATCACCAACCCAGCTGGTGACCCCTCTGGCACAGGTGAGACCCCAGACACAAAAGCCTGAGCCATCCCAGCACTCCAGAGCCCACAAACACCCCAGCCAAGGGGATGGCTGGGTTCAAGGACACCAGGTCCAGGTGAGCAACATCTTGCTGTCCCTGCAGCCAAAACCTGTTCAGCATTTCCATGGGGCAGCTCAGACCTTGGCTTGGCTGTGTGAGCCTCTTCCTCCCCTTCAGCCCTTGCAGGAACCTACAGAAAGTGGTCTGTAAGGGGAAAGGAGGCTGTCAGCCCCTCCTCAGCAGCCAGCACAGGGCTGGGGTCCTACACACCTGACAGCAGAGCACAGCTGACATTCCCTCCTCTCCTGCTGACTCTCCAAGACCAGAAATGGAAAGGATGCCCAAAGAATGTGCCCCAGAAGCATGTTGAAGGGCAGCTCCAATGCAGGCTCAACACAGAAATCATCAGGCAGGAGTTTTGGGGTTGTTCCTCAACAAACTCCCACCTCCACTAGCAGCACCCATGAATTTATTCATCTCAATCACCCCTGTGGAGGCCACTGCAAACATGTGACATTGCCCTCCTCTCATTTAGATAGATCACTGCAGGGGTTAATAACCCTTTGCATAGCTAAGATGCAGTTTTCCAGAATTAAAGGCTTAGCAGGGCCAGCGAATTCCAAGCAGAAATTTTGCCAACAAAAGCATCCCTATGATTTTACAATGGCAGGGGTTGGAGGCAAGAAATGACAACACTGACTCTTTCAAATAAAAAAGCTGCTGCAGCTGAAAACTGCCTTGAGGTCCCTTAACCTGTTTCTCTCTCCTTTCCAAATTTTTCCAGCCAAAAGCTTCCCTGAGCTTTCAGCAGCAAAGAGAAAATTCCCACCTTCCTCTTCCTGCTCAGCCACCTTGGGCGATGCCATGCAGGGAAAAATCAACTTATAGCCTGGCTCCACTGGCCCCAGGCAGGAAAGAAGGAGTGCTTGGACACACAGGCTCCAGGTCCATCCAAGGATCTCTGAAGCACAACATCAGAGGAGAGGATGCACCTCCCAAAGAGATCAACCGCATCCAAACAATGGATCCTCCAGGAATCGCCTCTTCTGCTTTTAAGACCCCACTTTGCTCCCTTTACAGGGCAGGGAGCCTTGCCCAGAGGGATTTCGGGGGCTCTCCACCCTACTGAGATGGTGGCTGTCATTCCAGAGGAGCAGGCACACCGGGGAGGGGGGCTCTGCACGGCGGGGACGGGGGACGGCGGGGCGAGGAGCGCGGGTGCCGTGAAAAGGGATTTGTTCCGCTGTCAAGGATCGCCTTAGGAAATGAAGCCCACGAGGGAAGGAGAGGGGCAGGGAGCAGCAGAGACAATGTAGGGACAGCACAGTGACAGGGAGACAGCTGGGGAGGATCAATGCTGAGCCCTGATGGGCTGAATGGTCCTCCAGCATCCTCTGCCCTTCCAGGCGTGCGCCCCAAGGAAGAGCAGGATGTCCCCGTGCAGGGGGAAGCCACAGGGACCCTCTGACATCCCTGCCTGCTGGGATGTGCTGGGATACAGAGGAGAGAGGCTCTCTCCCTGATTTGTGCCTTCTCCTATCAACCTGTGCCTTAACCAAGCCAATCTGTGCCTGGGAGGAGCTGCAACACAAACTCTGGCTCACCTTTGGTGAAAGGTAGCCCAGGGTGGAAAACACAAAGGTGAGTGTGACATAAAAATCAGGCAGATCTGGAGAGACACAGAGGATTCATGTCCAGCATTCAAACTCGCCCAGCAAGATGCTGTAAGCGCTTATGATGATGAAAGAAGCATTTTTAAGCTAGTTTTGTATTTCCAGCTCCATTTCACGGGTGACACAGCCAACTCTCAGTTCTTTCTCTTTCTCAATGCAACCATGGTCCATTGTACCCAGACCAGGCACTAGTGCAGAAGACCTGACCCCAAAAAACCAGGATCATTTGATGGGCACTTGAAACACCCTACTGCAAACAGGTAGGTGCCTGCAAGTACAGTGCAACAAGAGAAAATAAATTATTTGCAGTGAACACGACATGATTTTTCACCCTTGTACTCAGAAACTCACATGTCACTCTCCTGAAAGCTCCAACCTTTGTGGGAGAAACCCCCATTTTCAGCCAGCCACCCTACAAAACGTGTAACACCTGTAGGATCCCTGACAAGCTGAAGAAAGCGGTCTTTTGTTAATAAGACTCCAGAAAAATCCCAGATAAGCAAGAAGACAGAGCCATCAGACAGAAAATCCCCCAAATAAAGGGAACTGGGTGCCATCAGTCCAACACTGTGTCCTGCACAGCCCCAGCACAGCACAGCTCAGCCTGCCCCAGCTTTTTGCAAAAGCTTTGGTATCTGGCTGTCCGTAAATATTTGAGGTGGGAAGCCAGGAATTACAGAACCCCTCTCCTGGGCAACCAAGGTTTGACCATCTTTAAAAAAAAAAAAAAAACAAAAAAAAAAACAAAAAACCAAACCAAACCTACAAAAACAAACAGCAAACCTCAAACAGAGCTGGAGTGAGATGCCTGCTGGTTTCGCAGAGACACGTAAGACAACACGGGTGCATCCTCTGCCCCTGAGGGCCAACAACCCCAGGAGAAGATAACCACAGACCAGCTGGATTCTTTCTGCCAGGAAGCAAGATTCCATCCAGGATAAAAGTGTTGAGGAACAAAACTACGGGTTGTCACAGAGTTTGCCACGACAGAGAGCACCGCTAGCTCCCCTCACCTTCCTCCTTCTGAAATCTCAAATACACAGAAATTCAAATTTCTCATGAAAACACATTTATATTAAAAAAAAATAAAAAAGCTGGGTTGACCTTGGTATTTTCCCCTTGTAAAATCCAATATTTTCTTCCTGTTTTAAGTATCTTCCTCACTCCTGCTGTGGAGGAGGTGCTTGACTCAATTGCTGGTAAAGGCACAGTCCTCCAGCCCAGGCCCCATCCCTGCTTTGTGTCTGCATCTGCAGAGGGCATGAGCCAGAGACAAGAGAGCACAAATAGACAAAGAACACCTTGAGAAGAAAAATACCCAGACCAATTCTCATTCCCATCTCCCTCCACCTTGGCTGCAGCCTCCTCTGTCCTCAGACATGCTCCAGCACCAAGTGCTGAGTACCCCCTTTGGCTGCACACCACGAGGTTCACCAGAAGAGGGGAAATGTGAATCCAGATCCAAACCACTGGGTTTTCCCCCTTCTCAGCCAGAAGCAGGACCTGCACTCTTGTGAGAAGCAGATCAGCCCTAGACCCCAAATTCCCTTTTCTCCTGCTCCCAGGCAGAGGAGGCTTTGGGGTCCCCCTTGCCACACCCTGGGGTGAGCATGCAGCATCAGAATCAGAAGCTGCTGTGGGTTTGGGCACGTTGAGGCCATCCCACTGCTGCCAGTGGGGATGGGGACAGCCAGCAGGGATCAGTGTCCCCCGCAGCACACGCGGCCACCGGCAAATCCTGCCCGCACGCTGGGCAGCCGTCAGCACAGCTCACACCCAACACCGCCACCCGCTCCCAAATCAGCTGGCAGTGCCACACCACCAGGTTCAGAGCCTGCTGGAAGGCTCCCTGAGGAAGCAGCGAGCAGGAGAGCGAACTGTGGGCTCTCTGAAATCCCCGGCTGGGCAAATCCCTCCCTGCGCCTGGCGGCTGCGAGCAGGTGAAGAACCGGCGGGGCGAGGGCTGGCGAGCTGGGGCAGGAGAGGAGCCCAGCTGTCTCTCCAGCTGGTGGAGACAAAATTCTCATCAAAACGAAACAAGCCCCTCTTTCTTCCCCAGTCCGTTTGTCTTTGGTGCCTTTGTCAGGACTGCAAAAACCTGAAGCAATTCCCACAGCTTAAAGAGCCCCATTGGGGGCTGATCAGGGAGCACCAGCTCATAAAACAGGGGAAAAAAGGTTAAAAAAAAAATCACAGTATGTCCAAAATAAGATGGCAAAAACCATGAGGAGTCCCAAAGATGCTCAGGTTGTGGCTCTGATGGTACCACCCTGCAGTCTCCAGGATCCCACTGCCAGTGGGTTGACGCCAAAGCCACCGCTGTCCCCACCACGGAGGGAGAGGTGACAAGTCTATTCCACTGCCTCGCTCCCAATCTGCCAAACTTCACTCACTTCCAGGCCTTTCTATGAAACGTTAATTGTAAGACAAATCTAATTAAGGGCCGAGAAAAGGGGCAAGATGCCAAATCTCTCCTTCGCTCCCTCTGGAAAGGGGGAGCCCCATGAGCCAGAGGACAGGGCTTGGTGGAGATGGAGATATTTTGGTTGCCTGGCATTTCCAGCATGGATCATACAGTGGCCTCCGTAACACTCCTCTCGCTGCATCCCACTGCTTCCCTGCCTTCTCACCCCCTGCCAGCACAAAAAGTTGACTTAGTAACAAAAAACAAAGAGGTGATGCCTGGTCCCAGCCCAGCAGTGCCAACCATGGCGTCCCTGGTGGGGATTCGGCTGCCCCACGGCCACACTCCTCCCAGCCCACGAGGAGCCAGCCCCACTCCTCCAGGAGCTGTGGGTGAGCACAGGGAGGTGTTTGCTACAGGAGATGAGGTGGGGATGGAGGGCAGGCAAGAAGCATGGGAAGCACTAGAGGTGAAGACTGAGAGATGGGAAAAGAGAGACCACCGAGAGGGATGTTGTGCCACAGAGCTGGTGTATGCTCTGCTACCCCATCCAGGCCAGCCTGACTGCTCCCAGTGCCTGCCCAGCTGGAGAAACCCAAGCCAGCATCATCAGCTCCACAGGATGCCCTACAAGAAGGGAAACAGGGCTCCAGAGAACAGGCAGGACTGCAGATGGGACAGGTCTCTCCCATCAGCCACAAAAAGCACAGGAAGTCCCACATCTCTAAGTGAGAGAAGGCAAGGGACTGCAAACCACCAGGACAAAGCCATCACACCACAGGAACCCTCCAGCTGGTGGGACCAGGCTGTGCTGAAGTGTCCAGCACCACCTCCATTCGATCCATACGGAATTATTCCCCTCACAGCCCTCCCGGGCTGGGAAAGCAGCTAATTGTGCAATGACATTCATTACCCACGTTAGGCAGGACAAACAGCCACCATGCTCCAAACCTCTTCGCCCTCTCCCCTCTGCAGCAGCAGCTGCCAGAGGAGCCTCCAGCAGGTGAGAGGATCCTACCCCGAGCCCGCAGGTCCATCCTGGCCTGGCAGAACCATGCTGCCGAGGATTCACACTCATCTCCCACGCCAAGGCGCCGGGTGTGATTTTAAAACCCAACATCGACGAGTTCCTTTGCACGTGCGCTCTTCTGCGTGCGCACGCGGAAGGATTTTTATTTCTTTCCTTTGCAACCGG